>BJCM01206714.1:0-18207 GCA_018326385.1 Flaveria bidentis | reverse complement strand
AAACCAAGACTTAGGTGGAGATTGTTAAGTAAAGTCATGTTTTAAACTTGAGGGACTAGTTATGACAATAGTCTATAGTTGTCTGTTAAGTCTGTTAGTTTAAGAGGCTTTTGTTTCTTTGTAATAGTCAGTTAGTTAACAGTGAGGTAGAGATCACAGTTAGTTAGAGTGGGATTCCGATCAGTAATCGGTAATCGGTTGTAGTTCAATTGTTGTTCATATTGGTTCTTGATTCTTTAATAAAGTTCATTCAATTTGGATTGATCAATTGGTGTTTTCATAACAGTTGGATTCATTGATTTTACTTGTGTTAAATCTACTAAAATCTACTAAGAATATTGTTCTTGCTAGATAGTGGGATAGGTGCAACTCTTTTATGATTACCTAGATTATTAACTCTGTCTCTAAGGAATGGTATAAGAATCAGTCATATTCAAAACATGCTTCTAAAATTTGAAAATACTTATAAAAAACTTATGGCAAAGCAAATGGGTCTTTTTCTTTGTTTATATAAAAATTTTAACTCATTAACTCAAAATGAAGCAATTTTTTATTGTTATCATAAACTAAATATTATGTGAAAGCAAATTGATTAGATGCTTCAACTTTTTGTTGTTTTTGTTAAGCTTTAAAAGAAATAATGATCTCCATCATCCCATTAAGTCGGTGCAGTTTTTTATGGGTCTAGACAATATGTATCAACCTATAAAAAATATATTTATTAATAAGAGATCTTCTTCCCATAGTTAACTAACTCATTAACCCAACTTTATTAAGCTTTAAAAAAATTCAATGATTTCAATCATTTCTAGGGAATAGTCACATAGAAACTCAAACTGATTTTCCCAAAGGACAGTTCAAAATGTTGTGTTCATATATTGAAAGATGTTATGAAATTGTTAGTTGTCCACCTGGGTTCAAAAAAGGACCTAAGAACCGAATGACTAACACTTTTGTGGTGAATAACCTAATTTTTCTTTGTGGACTTCTGTTTCTAAGTTGTTAGGGTTGATAAATGAGAAAATCAGATTTTTGTTAATGCACTCACCAAAACGTTTAAAAAAATACTTATTTATGATTATAGTATCAAAAAGTTTTTAAGCAAGATAGATTGATATAACAAAAATCTTAAAACAAATTAAGTTTTTTTGGTTTATGGGTAGATAATGTAAAGTTTTTATGTAATTTATAGTAATTATAAGGTTATTATGCAACTAATAGTAAGGTTTAATTTGTAAATAATGTTAAAAATATTATTTTTCTTTTAAAAATGGTTGTAACTTGTGCATTGAATAATGTAAGTGTTCTTAATTTAATGGTATCTTAAAATATTCTTTTTATATGTTTTATATATAATATAGATAAGTCTATGTAATAACAATATCTAATGAATAAACAAAATTTCTTAGATGGGGAACATTTATCTAATAAAAACACATCAATCAGACCATTCTAGTATTTTAATCATTAACTAGTTATTCGCGCATAGAAAATGCTAGCGACTTGTTACCCTTAATAAGCTTAGAGGGGGAGATCTTTGATTAAAAAGTTTGCCATTTGTCACTTTTCAAATACACCAACACATATTTGCCTAAAATGAATTTGGGTAAAGTAATTAGCTAACAAATGTTTAGTTATAGAAAAAGTGTTTAGTCATAAATGGAAATATTAAAAAAGGGGTCAAGCATCAATTATAAAGCGTGTCCCCCTCTATTATAAAATTGGATTAGGTTTCTTACTTTAAGCTATTTTTGGCAAATCCAACAATATCTTAGATCTTTAAGTATCTACGGCGCGAATTTGCGGAAAGTCATATTTAACGTATATAGGTTTAAAAAATCTTAATTACTATTACGTGATGCCTAACATATTAGGATTAATAAACAAGAAAAGTTGGTCATTAAATTGTTTTTTTTTCTTTTTTTCAACATAAGACATTTGCATATCTTCCCCTCTAAACTTGTAAACTTATATATTTTCTCAAATAACGTTTAAATGGCATTGTGCTTATACATTAAAAACTAGTGTTTTGGAAAATATGTAGTTTTTCAAGTGGAAAGTGAATATATACGACTAGTTTTAGTAAATCCGTGTGTTACACGGTTTGAATAAATAAAATATTTAGTAGAATAAAATTTATTAATTATAAAATGACATTCTAAGATATGATATGACTGAATTACGTATAAGAAATAATTATAAGTAATAAAACAATGATATCAAATTTAAAAATTTGTTTATAGTTTTTTTCAAAAAAATAATAATATTAAAATATTTTGTTCCAAAACAAATCGTATAAAAATGTCATTTTTTAAAATTTTCTTATTATAACTCCCAAATTTTAATAATTTTTAGTTTTTAAAAATTTACTTTTTAAATATACCAATTTTAAAATATTCATACTTTTAAGAAAGTTTTATGCTTTAGAAAAATCTATTATTTTATAAAAAAATTATTTATTTAGAAATAACATTAGTAAATAGATATCTTTCTTAGTTTATTAAATCTAAAAAAAATAAATAATATTATTAGTAATTAAGATAATTATTTAATAGGAGTCAGAGCGGGAAAATTTTGATGAGATCAATTATGATGTTGTCACGTGTCATCCCAAGATACTCTTTTATAAAATTAAAAAGATTCTTTCTTTCTGTGACTCTCTACTATTAATTATATAAATTTATATAATTATTTTTATAATATTGTATTACCCAGTCTCTCTTTTATAAAATAATAATAATATCTATAATTCTTTTAATAGAATGTTTTTTATTATATGAAAATTTAGATAAAGCATTTTTATAAATTGAACATTTCTTTCATTCCCTTTATAACACGATTTTTAAAAACTAACCATATAATGTGTTTAAATTTTGTGTTAGAAAAATTACATAATACGTCAATCTTTATTATTAAACATATAACCTCATATTCATGTAAGTGTAATGCATGGAGTTTCTAACCCGGTGTAGTATACGAGAGTTATAAGACTACTACGTTACAACCTCGTGTATTACACGGGTTGAATAAAAAATATTAAATATTAATGAAGAATTAGGAAATATAAAACACTATTGTCATATAAAATATAATTAAATTTACGTATAAGTATTTTAATTAACAATATATTTTATTATTTTTTAAAACTTTCATTTTAAAAAACTGTTTTTTAAAACTCTCGTTTTAATAATATGTTAAGAAACATTTCGTTGTAAGGTTATTGTTTTTGAAAAAAATAATAATTTTTAATAGAAAATAGAGTTGTTTTAACACTGTGGTTTTTTTTATTTTTGGCTTATAAACGATTTTTCATATATAATAAATTCTGTTATGACGAAATTCCATTTGTGTTAATATTGCAACGTTTAAAAACTCCTGGTTGTTTTAGGAAAACTGAATTTTTATAAACTCCAGGTTGTTTATAAAAATTTCACTTTATATAAATATCTCATTGTTTTAGAAAAACTATTCTGTATAAAAATTTTATGTTTTTTAAATGTCGGTTTTAAAGTACTTCGTAAAATCATACTTTTCAAAAATCTTGTTTTTCAAAGAAAAAAGTGTAATTTAATGAAAAATCTTTATTTTTTAATTGATAAATGTTTTATAAAAAAAATTAAGTTCAGAAAAATTTGGATGTTTAAAGTGGTGGGCGTGTTATAAGCACACTAACTAAGCTCTCACTCTATCTATCTATTTCTATACATGCATATAGATATATAGAAAAAAAATAGAAATGTGTATGTTTTAATAACAAATTTGTGCGTTCATACAACTCAAACCACTGATTAAAATAAGTTACTCATAATATATAAATATTAGGAGGTCATGTATTCAAGTCTCACTTTGAAACAGAAGGTTTTTTTAATAATGAATTTTCTCCGAAGTAGGTTAAAAGTAGAATCCCAACTTAAAAATAAATAGATTAGCACAATTAAAATAAGATATATTCTTTAAATAAAAATCATACATTTTTTGTTCAAAAACTATAACATAAATCTTAAAGCGAGAGAGAGGGAGATAGATTAGTTATTTTGGCTTTATAAAAAGTCGATAAATGATTTACATTGAAAAATGTATTTCAAATTAAAAGACATTAACGTGACATTTACGTCAAGATAGAACACGTAGGCGTCATTTTGAGTGGATATCGCACCGCTATTTGATTTTTTCCCCATTAGAGTTATAGCCCCATCTTCATTTTAATAATCTGAAGTCTAAAATGTTTATATTTTTAATCACTCTTTTGTGAATTTTCCCTAAATATTATACGGTAATGATAAAATTATTTACTCAAAAGTTTTACAGAACTTAGAATACAATTCAAGACTATGAAGAATATGTATCAAGAAAATCACGAAAATAACCGCTCTTAACAACTAGATAATAATAAATCATAATATAACAAAGCATTCATAAAACATTATTACAAAACATCACAAAAACATCGTTTATTTAGCTAATTATATAGTCTCACAGCCATCACAAAATCATATGAAAAACAAACACAATATTATCGTAAGCATTTGAAATCTGCTTCAAAGCTTTGATGGTCCTTTGGGATGATGAACAACAATGTTATTGTAAGCATTTAGCGTCAGAAAATCATCAAGCACAGGTGCAGTACATTGACGAGTGAAAATCTTGCAAGCTTCCTTATACATCCCCTTCTTAAACCGGTCCCGACCCACCTCGCGCTCGATACGCGCCATTTCCTCTTCGACCACCTTCCCGAATAGCTCGGTGCTGACCCGAACACCTAACCCGTCGCCATCGAGTTCGACGCCATATTTCAGCCACTGCCAGTTCTGGACACGGCTTATTTCGGCAGTGGCTGCATCCTCCATGAGGTTGTACAATGGGACCGAGCCCGTCCCCGTGAGCCAGGCGGCCAGGTACTGGATCCCGACACGGGTGTTGAGCCGGAGACCCTCTATGGTTCGCACGCCTCGGGGGATTTGCAAGAGGTCTTCTTCGGTTATGGTTGAGGCGTCTTCGCGCTTCATGGTTTTGATTAGGTTTGGTTGGTCACCCATGTTGTTGTTGAAGACTTCCATGATCGCCGGGATCAGGCCCGGGTGTGCGGCCCACGTCCCGTCGTGCCCGGCCCGTACCTCGCGTAGCTTGTCTTTCTTCACGAGCTCGAGTGCGGCTGCATTCGCCGCGGGGTCGTCTCTGATTGGAATCTGAGCAGCCTGTCCACCAAACATACATAATGCATGCTATCACTTAAAAATATAATTGACAGTGACGGAAACAGAAATTTTTCAATTATTGAATTATCGACTTTAATATTGTTTAATAGGGTTATATATTGAATCAAAATGCAAAGAACCCGAAAGGCCGAAAGGCCGAATACGAGAACGACGTACCATTCCTCCCATGGCGTGCACACCGCGCCTATGGCAGGTCCTGATGAGAAGATCCGAGTAGCTTCTCATGAAGTGTTGGCCCATACCGACAAGGACACGGTCGGGTAACAAGCGGTCAGGGTGCGCCTGGAACGTCTTGACATAGCTAAATATGTAGTCCCACCTTCCACAGTTCAAACCAACCGAATGGTCCCTCAACTCGTATAATATCTCGTCCATTTGAAACACCGCGGGCAATGTCTCGATGAGAACCGTGGCCCGGATGCTACCTCTCTCGATCCCCGCCATCTTCTCGGCCCTCTCGAACACGTTGTTCCAAATCCTCGCTTCCCTGCCCAAAAAAACCCAATTGCACACATTACAAAATATTATCGCGTCATATTAGAGGTGACAGTTTTGACCCATTTAAATAAATTACCGAGAGTTTTCCATTTTTGGAAGGTAGAAAAACGGGCCGAATCCTTGGCCTTGTGTCTTACGGAACGCTGCGTGATTGTGATGGAAGTAAAGCCCGAAATCAACGAGGCATCCGATTGCGGGTTCGCCATCGATGAAGATGTGAGCCTCGGGTAGGTGCCAGCCTCGGGGTCGAACAAAGAGCTTAGCGGTTTGATCGTTGAGTTTGTAGACCTTGTTTCTAGCTTTGTCTTCGAACCTTATGGTGCCATTAACAGCATCTTTCAAATTCACTTGTCCCCTCATTAGGTTCTCCCATGTTGGGGATAATGCATCTTCAAAATCAGCCTGTTTTCATTCATAAGAATTTCACTTTAAACTATAGTTTGTTTAATGTGATACCCTAAATTATATCTTTCAATTATCTTCTATACGTAAGACTCTTCATTCATTCTCATATTTATGGTTATCATATATGTAACAAATACTTAAATAACCTTTTAAAATTTTCACATGACTATTAGTTTTCGAGTTTATTACAACACCTACCTTTAATATATTAATATATTTACAAGTAGATTATAAGGTGGGTATATGCATGCATGGGTGATGCAAAGAAAGTACGTAGTAAGGTTGAGAGATAATTAAGAAAAGGACTGACCATGAAGACCTTAGCACCGGAATTAAGCGCATTAATAATCATCTTCCTCTCGACCGGTCCAGTGATCTCCACCCTCCGGTCCGCCACGGGGGGTGGCACCTGGGCACACACCCAATCCCCCTCCCTCACGTTCCTCGTAGCCGGATCGAACCCGGGGATCGCCCCGGAGTTATACCGCATTTTCGCCTCCTTACGACACTCCATTGCGTACTTAACATGACCCCTGAACTCCCTCTGCAATTCAGCAACAAACATCAATGCATCCTTTGTTAGAATCTTTCCAAACTCCTCATCGTATCTACCCCGAACATCAACCCCTTCCGGAACATCGTAACCGACACCGACACCGGGGATCTTTTTCATGGCGGTGTCACCGTAGTAGCCTAGGCTGAAGGACATTTTTGTGTTGTGTTGTCTTGTCTTGTGTTGGTTGGAAAGTTTTTGTTGTGTGTGTTTTATGAGTTTGTAATTTAATGTAATGTAACGTAACGTAATGTAATCTTTATAAAGAAATGTTGCGGTGTGTGGGGATAAAGATTGGGGTGGGGGGTTGGAGTTATGTGCGTAAGAGGATAGAATGTTGTTGATAAGGTGTGATGGGGTGATCAAATCGTTTTGGGTTTTGGGAGTCTTGAAGTTTGGGCCTCATACAATATATTACTCCAATCATGATAAAAGACTCAAGTTACAAAAATATATATATATGAGGGAAAGTTTTTGGAAATTTTTTTAGAAATGGTATTATTTCGAAAAAACAATTGACAAGGAGAGTTTTTTTTGTTTGATTTTGATAATAAGAAAACACGTTCTTGCCAAGGGCAGATTCTCAGACATCGTTTCATATGCACTGACAAGATTAAAAATTGTCGTTTCAAGTGTACATCTTTTTTCTTTTTTCAAGAACTTGTCCATAGCAGGGGCGAGTTCTCAAAAACCAAGTATTTATTCGTACATATTTTTTAATTTTTTATACTTTGATTCCGGTCTAAAGTCATAGTTTTTTACGTTTTTAAAGTCATAAAATATATTTTTATGTTTTTATTATTATGCACATGTCATTATAATTTTGAGTTCATTTATGATTGGATGTAAATTTTGTGTAAAAACAAACTAGACGCTTACATGCTTATTTTTATTTACCTTTCGAGTTGTGCTATGTATTCTTATGACTTTAATATTATCAACATAAGTTCACTCTTGGCGTTGAGAAGGGAGTGAGCTCATAAATTTATTCAACGTTCGATAGTAACAAAAGATTTTACAAAACGTAGTTAGCCATAAAAAGCTAACCAAGAACAATAAACACAACTAGAATTCAATCTATAAATTGTATTTATTGAATCATTTGTTCGATTTAAGTTAGAGAAGCAAGGTTATATCTTGTTATTTAAACTTAGGCAAGCTTGAAATGACTCATAAATTATTTGCATCGAGAATTTATGTTTTTTTAAGTTTAAAGAAATACATAAAAAATTCAGTAAATTATAAAGAAATGTGATTAAATATAATTTTGTCCACACATCATTCCGCATCGAATTCATTTATTTTACGTCTTGATTTAATAAATAATTATATTCTTCTTGCCTTGGGAAACGCACCTTCTATTTTAAGAAGTTGGATAAGTTAATTATTGACATTTTGGCCTTGGTACAGAGAGGACGTCATCACCATCCATGTATACTTTTCTATTTGACAAAAATAATTGATGAAGTTTGTACCATAATCTTATTTATTTTTATCTTTTGTAATCAAATATAAAACACCGTCAATAAGATTATTTTTTCTATCGACTATTATAAAATGATCCGGTTTATTTTTTCTTTCGTAAAAACATTTTTGTTAAAAGGATCTAAATGAATCAGCGGAGCCTCTTATTCTGTCCCTGGTCGTTAGAGGGACATAATTCTAGATTCGTTTTAACCCGTTACACAACCCGTGTGATCCACCCATAGTGCTACCCTTACTTATCTCCGTACATTTCCTGAATCATTATTGCAATGAAATTTGGTTTTTATGTGCAGGTTATTGATTACTACAAGAATTATGTTGCAAATCATCATGCTTTGATGTCCTGTTCTATGATACATGGAAGGTTGCACAAAATTAAAAATCAGTCATTTCTCTTTCGCCGGAGCAAGATACTTACTAAACCCAAAAAGAATGGAAATAACGGAAATGAGACCATAATGTTAATACGATATACGGACCACTGCTTTAAAGAGTTACACCCTTGCAGATCGAAACTGCTTTAAAGAGTTACACCCTTGCAGATCGAAGCATACGCAGTGTATTTCTTTGCTTCGAATATACTGAGTTCTTTTTGAAGATAAAACTACCCTTTGAATCAATTAAAAAAGAGTGTTGTCTCACTCTACTGTTGCAGCAAATATTACAATTTACAGATATAATTTTAACAAAAAAAAATTATAGAGTTAATGTTACTTTTAAGAGTCATTTTATAAGCTTAGAAAGAAAAACTAAACTAAAAAATTGGTTGGAGCCCTTTGAAAACAAAAAGGCTCTCCAAAAATAGACGTATGCCCCTTAAAGCAACAAACACACGGTATTCTTTAGTAAAAGGCGAAAGAATAGTTCGCTTTGTGCTCAATGCATGACTACGTGAATTTCAAAACACCCCTGGCTTGCCTTAAACAGTAGTTTTTACACCTATGTTTTCTCAAACCAAACGATGTGGGATTCCGATACTACTTGTTTCAAATCATGGACCCTCTTCTATTGTTCTCAGAATCTGCTCTACGAAAATATTGCCGGTATTGTCAGAGGTCTACGCAGCCAGGAAAGCAAAGACTTACAGAAGGGTTGAAAACGCCACGATATCAGTTAACATTGAATTGAAATCATGAAATGATAATTCAGCTTGAAAGTCGACAACACAGTTGATTCCTTTGTCTATGCAGGCACAGGCTCACACAAGATTCAGTCTGAGTTTTATCGTCATAAGCATTAACATTTTATTAGTGACACCATCTCTGATCACTAGACTCTTGAACAAGTATTGCTTTATCAACATAGTTATTGATGAGTCCATTGACATCCACATAAACAAACCCAACTGGTTTGCTGCTTGTTCAGAACTGGGACAGTCTCAAACCAGACAATTAGCCGAATTCATGTTTTGGTTCTCGACAACACAAATCTATCATCTGTATTGAAAACACCTCAGTAAAAGTTCACATCAATACAGATTCTTGATCAGGCCTTAATGTTTCTTGAATCTTGACAGGATCCAACTACAGTTACTTATTAGTGGGTCGATTTGGGTTATGGTATCATAAATGGGTCAAGTTGAAGATTTTATTTAGAAAGGAACTTATCAAACGGGTTAAAGTTTGTTTCTTACTGTATACAAAATCTCATAAGATATCTTTACATTAAGTTATGCATCATGCATGAGATCATTGTCAATTTATCTGTCTAATTTAACATTTAAGATGCAGCCAAACCAAAAACAAGTATATAATTTTTAACTCTAAAACATTGGTTGGAGCCCTTTAATCAAAAAGGGACTCTACAAAAATAGGCGTATGCCACTTAAAGCAACGAACACACGGTATTCTTTAGTAAAAGGCGAAAGAATAGTTCGCTTTGTGCTCACTGCATGGCTGCGTGGTTTTCTCTAAATCTATCTGGTTGTTCTAATATTGGTTCTTTACTTCTTTGTTATATCCAACCGACCCATGTGGGAATGACTTTAATAGCACTCTTTGCAATTTTTATGCCACTAGACCTTTTTACCGGTTTCAAATACGTTCCCAAAATCTTTTCTACCCAATAATTTGCGAGTTATGTAGGATATTGTGATGGGACTGTAAATCTTTCGACTTGTAATCGGAAGTTGTGGATCTGTTGATCATAAAATGCCCAATCCAATGTAATGATACCAAGTCATAGGTTACTGAAGATGAGTACTATTTGCACAACTTGGTTGGCGGTGATATGCTTTAGAGCTAATGCCACTGCTAAAACCCGAATTAGTTGGAGGGATGTTAAACATAGAACCGGAGAATCCTTCATGTACAAAAGGCTTCATTTTTTATGGATTCGTAACCAAGTACAAGAAGGTATTTGCTTTTTTTTGACATTTTATCGAGTTTCTTCTAATCATAAATCTCACATAATAACATGTAGATGTGCAAATAATTCAATATCAGTACATCTTAAAACATTTTGATTTTTGAGCATGGTTAGGTTCATACATATTAAGATCAATGCATCGGGTAAAGAGGTCATGGGTTCGAAGCCACACTCTTGTATTACTTCAACTACTGTTGTTTCCTCTAGTTACAAATTATATCAAAATTTTAGACCAACTCTTTCATATTATATATTTTAAATTATCAGAAAAAGCAAATCCATCACGTCGTTGAGCAAGGTTCTCACGACAAAAGGAAAGAGCAAAGCTGTACATAACCATCTTTGTATCTATCTGCAGTTGATACCTATCGCCTTTGTATATGTTTGCAGTTGATTATCTTTGTGTCTGTCTACATACGATCTTCTATCAGATTGGATCACTTAACAATCATCTTTGTATCTACCTGCAGGCTGCGGTTGATGCTGGGATGTATCAGCCATTAATCATCTTTGTACCATCTGCAGTTGACAGTTTGACACTCAATCGTCTTTGTATCTGTCTGCAGTTGATTTTAATCAGATAATATTATGCGTAACATCCAGAAAAAAGATAATATTTTGTGTTTCATGACATGTTCTTGTAAGCCTTTGATTTCTTACCTCAAAGTGCAACTGCATTCAGCTTTAATTTATAGACAGATTAAAAAAATTCAATATTTTTATGCTTTTATAAAAATTTTAAAAAATATAAGTTTCAACTATATAAATTGTTTGGAGCCCTTTGGTTGAGAAGGGACTCTCTAAAAATAGGCGTATGCCACTTGAAGCAACAAGCACACGGTATTCTTTAGTAAAAGGCGAAAGAATAGTTCGCTTTGTGCTCACTGCTTGGCTGCATGATTTTCAACCTCCACACCTGCTTGCCTTAAATAGTAAGTTTCACCCCTTTGGTTTTCTCTAACCAACTGATGTGGGAGTGACATCAGATATCACTCTTTGCATCTTTTAAGCCTCCAGATCACTTAACTGTTTTCAATCCAAAAATTTTGAGTTATGCCATAGATTGTAGATAGCACTGTAAATCTTTCGACTTGTAACTGAAAGTTGTGGATCTAATATTATCAAATACACAATCCGATATAACGGTACCGAGTAACAGATTATCAAAGATGAGTACACTTGGTTGGTGGTGACGGGTGATACGCTTAGAGCTAATGCCGCTGCTAAAAACCCCAATTAGTTGTGGGAATATTAAATGAAAAGCTGCAGAATCCTTCATGTCAAAAAGGCTTTATTCTTGGTGGATTGCAGATGATTGTGGTGCATGTAGAAGCTATTTGCTTTCTTTAACATCAAGATGTGAGTTGTATCAAGTTTTTTATAATAATAACTCTCATGTTAATTATATCTAGAATGTGGTTATAACTCTATCTTATGCTACTTGGTTAGATGCTTGAAAGGAGAGTGGTCGATATTTACTAGTATCTTTAAATCTAAATCTCTAAAACCACAACAGAAGGTGATGTTCAAGGTCAAGAAAGATCTCTGACCAAACATTGCCACAATTCCCTTTATGAGTGTCGTATATCCAAAGTCGTATATGGTGTACGAACTACTACATGATCACCAAAATAACTATCTTCCCCTGTTTTCTTTATGTCCTCGATTATTACAGAAAGTTACCGCAGATGCATATTGTTGTCACAAACTCAAGATTAGCATGTTCTGACTATATGCTCTTGTCAAAAGGTAATATACATTGGACCCTAAACTTTCATCTGAAATAACACTAGTTAACTTTATGCTCCTGATGATTTTAAGGATCAACGCATAGGGTAAACATGGTTTAATTCATACATCTTTAGGATCAACTGCATTAGGTGTACAACTGCATTAGGTGAACATGGTTATTCATACGTCTTTAAGGATCAACTGTATCAGGTAAACAGGAAGCCAACACCACATACATAATCAACTTACA
The DNA here is from genome assembly GCA_018326385.1 of Flaveria bidentis. NCBI lineage: Eukaryota > Viridiplantae > Streptophyta > Magnoliopsida > Asterales > Asteraceae > Flaveria > Flaveria bidentis. Next base: position 5,702 of record BJCM01206714.1, on the reverse strand, counting down.
AGGGTTTTTTTGCATCTCCCTATCACAAGAGATTTTAGTAATAAGTTCGGTTCCTCACTAAAGCTTTATAAGTCAAGTTTACACTATCAGCTTTGAGACTTTATAAAAGAAGCATAAAGAAGATCTTGAAGCATACAGAGTAACAGTTTAAAGTTTTAACTATAAAAATTGGTTGGAGCCCTTTAATCAAAAAGGGACTCTACAAAAATAGGCGTATGCCACTTAAAGCAGCGAACACACGGTATTCTTTAGTAAAAGGCGAAAGAATAGTTCGCTTTGTGCTCACTACATGGCTGCGTGCCTTTCAAAACTAGCATCTGCTTGCATTAAATATTGGGTTTCACCCCTTTGAGTATCTCTATACAGCCGATGTGGGAGGTACAGGAGATGGCAGGACTCTTCTTTTTATTTCAAGTAGTTAAGGTTTCTACAATACCCATATATAATTCACAAACAATTAGATCTAAAATAAAAACATTTAGTGTAATCCATGTAAGAAAGTTTTTCATTCTTAATTGGAGGCTCGAGCAATCCCAAAGCGTTAATTTTAAAAAGAAGACAGGTCGTTAAACTCAATAAAACTTTACTGGTTTTCAATACAGTTGATAACCCATGGCCGATTTTCATGAAAAATGAGTTGATTTAGCTAACTTTTATTTGCTTAATTGATTCATGTTATATGACTATCAAATGGTTCACTCACTCATTAAACTAGAACGGGTCCAAATTGGCTAGTGCCAAGCACCTACCTATGACCACCAACACCATCTCCGTCTAGTGTCACCACACTAGGCTCATAAAAAAACATATATAGTAAGTGAACCCATTTAACACGCTTATATTCCCTCAAACCAAATTGACATGTCCTTTATTTTAAAGTTGTTCTTTATCTTAAAGTTGTCTGTTCCAAACCTCACTTGACCTAAACTAGTTTCAACCCATTGCGCAACACAATTTGACCTGGATCAGATTTTGGAATAGCACAAAAGTGGGAAAAAGCAATTAAAAATACTCTGGATCAGACTAATTTTGATACATAAAAACCTATCTTCTCATAAGTTAAGAAATTGTGTTTACAAAATAATGACAAACATATAATGAAACTTAAGTAAGAAATAAAGTTGTTTAGACATAAATAGAACACTATTATCACACTAACACCAGAAACACCCGTCAAGAACCTGGTTGAATCAGATGCATCAAAATTGTTGATTAAACTCATCATTCTCTTCACTTGTAATATCATCATACATCAACGTTTTCGCTATTCGATTTCTTTGACTTCTTTGACTTCCCGTCCTTGCTTCTGACCTTTGACGTCTTGGGTTTTCCCTGTTCAACTGCGCTTGCTTCTTCTTCATCTTCATCTTGCGACTTTTTGGGCTTTTTTTGTTTAGCAGAGTGTGACCCTTCATCCTCCCCGTCTAATTTCTCTAACTTTTTGTTCTTTTTATGTTTAGATGAGAGTGTCACTTCCTCACGTTCATCTAAAGAGCGGGATTTTGATCTCTTCTTCTTTTTCTGTTTAACGACACGTGGCGATTCCTCATCTTCTTCTATGGGCTCATCCTCAACTTTGTGTTCACTTGAAGGTGGAAGTTCTAATGAACCTGCAACTTCTGTCAAGTAGACTATGTTAAAAATTATTCGCCATAACGCGTCAGATTGACCCAAAAACTTTTTTGTAAGTTTATTTTTTAAAAATAGGGTGTATGATTAAAAAAGTTAAATTATTTTATAATCATCTAATTTTTGGTTACTTATTTAATTTTTACCCGTTCACCCGCTATAGACAAAAGAACATACACCGAACTGAACAATTAATTAGAACAAACAACAATTAACCAGAGACAAAGACTAACCTTCATCATCAAAATGAGAATCAAAGACGATATTTGTGAGATGCTGCTTTAAAAAGACCTGCAATATTGCCCAACCCACGTTAGACTTTACAATCAAATCAGCTCAAATTCAGTTGCTAAAGACTACATTGTTCTAATAAAGTCGCAAGCAGAATCATCGTTTAGTGCAACCAGAACAATTTTAGTCAATTTTTAAAGTAAAGATAAACCTATCACTCAGAATGTGAAATACATGGGGTAGAATGCAACATGCCAGAGTGTATGATAATGAATCTTGCATTTGTCGATATATTTATACATCAAATTCTTATATGCACCAAAAGGAAATTTGCACATGCTACCATAACAACATACCGCAGAGAGTAACTGCCTTGATTTTATATCCCAGATGCGTAAATAGCTGTCGAGCCCTAAATCAAAATTTACTTGGTCAAAACACAGATCTCGAAGGTAAAATTAATCATCAAATATGAAAAACTTCTTAAAATGGCCATATCCATCTATCTACTTGTATTACTGCACAAACAATACGAAGTATTTTTAGGAACGTCATGCATCATGAAGCTGATATTTAAATAAATTTTTGACTACTAGCAAAATTGCAACAAAATATAAAGCACTTAAAAGATCAGAAAAAGCAACTCACCACAAGAGGCTATAACCGGAAGATCCGGATGCCTGGCTATTGATCTGATGCTTCCCGAGCATTTTCCCAAAAAGCATCCCAATAGTTTCCCTAAAGCATTTTCAACCAACAATAAAAGCAAAAACATCACATCAATGTATAGAACAGAGATTTAACATTCAGAAAACTACGTACCTGTGCGTATGTCAACAGACGCAAGATCACCAGATCCATTCCCAATGTATACAGTATTGCCATCCAAGTCTTCGGCAACAGCCTTAATAGCCGTCTCACGAAAATCAAATGACATCACAGGTCTTCTTTGAGCAGACATGTCATACAAACGTACCTACATGTATATTGTTTTGTTTAGATAACTACTGATGATAAAGTTGAACCATATTTTAAAAAACTTACTGAAGAAACCATACGGTAATATGTCATAATTACCACGGAACTTTATTGCAGAATAACTAGTTATGCGGTTCAGGTGGCAGATTAAGTTCGGGTAAAAGGATTCAAAGTTTGTACTGATCAAAACAGGTATCTTGACACGAAACACTTATTAATCCAAAAATTTAGGCTATTTCTACATTTAGATTAAAATGGTTTGGAAGGTTTTATGCATTAGAAAAACACTTTGGAGGCTTTTGACCAATTGACTCATTTCCACTATTTACTTTCAAATTGCATTTCTCATTTAACCTGTTTGACCCTTCAAGAGATGGACATAACACAAATAGACTCAATCATGAATATCTCAGTTGAAATTGCCACTTCTACAATACATAAATCAAACACTGAAGAGTAAATGGTGTTGGTAAGTGACCTGATGACTGTTGGTGCCTGCCACAAACTTGCGGTGATCATCGTTGTTCAAAAATGTTGCTGATGTGAACCAAGTAGGTGTAAATATACCAAGGCTATTTTTAGGAGGCTGCATCATAAAAACATAAAGAAATTTTATGGTAAAGAAGCAAGATGAAGCCAGGAAGCATTTTCCTTCAAAAACAATAACAAAATGAATAGAGAACAAATGAATTTACTGATTTTGCAGTCCAGATTTTTGTATGTGTTGTGAGATCCCAAATATTAACCTCTACTCCTTTCCTGAGGCGCAGTAAATTAATCACATTAAAGTATTTAAAAGCCACTATATGGTCTTATTTGAGAGGTGAAGCGTAAATAAATATAAATAGATTAAAACTCACCCTCCAAATAAAGCATAATTTTCGCTTTCATCTACTTTACAGCAGAAGATATTACCAGCAGCACACACGTTCAATGTTGTTGGAGTATCATCGCAAGTGGAGTCCCCTGGTGATTTGGAAAATAAAACAGATCTCATGGTTGCAAGCCCTTTTGTAGTGCATGTAAGCAAGGTGCATGACCTACGTTTGAACACAGCATATTTTATATATGATAAACTATTTTGCAAATTGATATATTGACCATAAGTAGTAACTGAAAATGCACATGCAGATTTACAGATGAAAAAAAATTCAGCAACTTAGCATATAAACACACACATGACAGAGCTTAAATGATTCAGATTCACACTAATAGAATTGAAATCTCTGTGCAAATCATAGACAAAATCTGACAGCAAAAACTGAGTAGCTTCAATTTCCCTCCTGTTTTCTTTTCAAATCGTTAAATTACCTAAATAAGAACTCAAGCTCAATCGAGTACAGTTAAATATACATTCTGATGACCACAGGAAACAGAAAGGTACCAGCTTTGCATATCAATAGATGTACTTGTTTATATCTAAAAGTCCAAAGTTTCTGTCAAAAAATGATTCTTTGAAACAAAATTTAAACTTACTACTTTTTGTAGTGTCGCATTAGAGCAGTTGGAGAACACACTTTTCTCAGAAACAACAAATGTAGCAAAGCTTTTAGTTATAAAAAAACATGTATAGTCCTAACAAATACCTGGATGATGACTCAGATGACTGTTTTTTGAATAAATGCAATCCAACCATATCATCTTCTTGAGACTTAGCATCTGTTTGTTGAACAGTAGGTAATGAAGCTCGGAGATCACCATTGACAGGGCTAAGCAACTCAATCTGTGTTGTACAGAAAACGGTAGTGAGGCAACTGACAATGCAAATACTTAAAACAAGCAGATACTACTTGTTGACTAAGATTTATGATGACGATATGAACTTACCACGCCGCTTTTCCGTGCAACAGCCAACAACTGAAAAAAAGGGAAAACCTCATAAGTATGATTAAAAGCTCTAAACAGCAGTACTTAAATGAAGAATCACTATGCTTATGAACAATATATATATTGAGGCTCGGTCATTTATGCAGGCCACCAACAAGATTCATCCTAATACTTTCCTACATTATTAAAACTTTGCTCATACCAACCGAACATGACATCTAGATAGGCCCTTACGCTTTCATATATAAAGTATAAACATCTGCTGTTTCATTCAAGATTCCTGCTGAGCTTCATTAGTGGCATACATGTGTAAAAAAGTAAGGAACTACTTCTGTTAGCATAAGGATAAAGAACAGTTTCAATCCCTATATATGGTTTCTGACTTTATAGTCACCAGGAAGTAACAATACTACTTTGTGAACCAAAACATGAAATCTTTTATCAAACACATATTAACATAAGCAAAATCCTGCTGCAAACTAGTGGCAAAACACACAAGTCTCAACATTTCTGAAATGAGATATCATATGAAGAAAATCCGAAACATACTGGATCAACTTTACGATCATTAATAGAAGCCGCAAGCACACATCGCGAGGCATCGGGTTCCCCCCATCTCTCTACTACCTTAGGAACTCCTCCTTGCTTACTCCGAGCTTCAGTAACTACAATCATAAATCATACAGGTGACAAAAGATCGTTTCTAACTTTCAGCTACATAAATTAAAGCAATTACATGAACAATCCATATTCCACATGATGAACTTTAAATGTTCAGTTCAAATTCGCAAATGCTTAATGATGCAGAAAGGTGAATTGAATCAAACCTTTGATGAGTCCGAGAACATCGAAGGTTATGGCGCGAAGTGGAGGACATCCAGGAGTTTCTACTGTGGTTGTTCGTGGCATCCTAAAGACGTCTTAAAGATTCCACCTGAAGTAAATGGAAACACTTTGGATGTTAAGTTTTACGTTACAGGAGGTAGGGTACGAACGAGAGGTGGGAGAGAGATGAAGACTTACAGGCGGTGGTGGTG
>BJCM01206713.1:0-17051 GCA_018326385.1 Flaveria bidentis | reverse complement strand
GTGTTATGATAATGAATGAAATGATGATGAATGCATGCATTAATGAATGAATGAAAGAGGAACATGATGATGAATGCATGCATTAATGAACGAATGAAAGAAGTCTTGCAAGCATTGGATATCAGGGTCCTTCTTTGTGATCGACCAAACGTGTAGTGCCTCTACCGCTTAACTTTAGTACTGTGGCATACGCTCAGCTGTTCATTTATTAACTTCGGCCCAGTAGCTAAATTGTTCGGGGTGTAGCATATGGTATTTGTACGAGAGATATCCGATGTGCAAGTAAAGTTATAACAAACGAATGAATGAATGAACGAAAGAGATAATGAAGATATTATTTGTGTGTACGTATGATGTATGATTGCGCGAAAAAAAAGAATGGTTTTTAATGAAAACAAAGTATGTTTTATTGTAAAACTGGAACTCACCAGCAACGCTGACTTTTTATATGTTTTCCAGTTGGCAGGTAATGATTGCTGAGGATGGCACTGCGAGGCTACTCAGCTCTTTTGGGATGACATCCAATTATAACGCTTTTGTGATGTAATGCAAACATGTATTTTGTAACTAGATAATGATGTATTATTTGGCAAAAGTGTTTCTAATGAAATGAGATGTCATTTTTGAATGTTTCCGCTGCAATATTTTCGTAAGACAAATGTAATTATATGTTTTATGCGCGATAAATGACCAAATGTAAGCGTCCCGGAAAGGGGGCCTTACATGGAGAACAACATCAAGGGTACCATATGACAAGAACTTCCCGACTAGGTTAAAAGAAAATTTTTATAGAGTTGCAATAAGGTCGATCATGCTATATAGAACATATTCTTATGCCATGAAGAAGACACATGCATATAAAATGGAGATAGTAGCGATGGGGATGCTTATTTGGATGTGTAGGCACATAAGATTAGACCGATAATTATTAAGTTTTTTAAAGATAAACTAGGATTAGTTAGTATAACAAATAAGATAAGAAAGTAAACATTAAGATGGTTTGGGCATGTAGGAGACAGATGAGAGCAACATTTAGAGTAGTCAGCTCCCTTATAGTAAATGAGGGAAAAAATAGAGGCTCACCCTAACTCTTTTACGGAGTGAAAGAGCTAAAATGGTCTCCGCCGCTGGGTCTACTGGGGCTACCCACTTTGATCAATTAGCCAAGATTTTGACCGGATACTAGTTTGCTGCTAGGAGTCCCTCTAGTCGAATCCATAATCCATAGGAATTGAACAATACACCCCCAGAATTACTTCGACAGAGAAGATTTCCCTTTCACTACTGACTAGAGTCAAACTAAATTAGAAGGAAAAAGTAGACAAGATTCGTTAGAGTTTCACCTTTTTAAAGACATGGTCCAGGATACATCTACAGGGTACGTGTACACTCTCCTTTAACCTCATTATGATTTCCACCATTTACCCGACTTTAACTATATATGTGGATTCTTTAATTGTGTATATCATCAAATTTCAAATTTGAGTAAGGATTTTTCTAATTGAACCTTACACTAATTTCTAATTACACCCTACTCTATTATATATACTAGTTTAGTAACTCGTGTTTTACATGGATTGAACTAAAATATCAAACTAATAGTAAATAGTTAAGATTTAAAAATTATATTATAAGTTTTAGATAAATATGATTCAAATCACGTATAATCATCTACATTAACTAATAATGTAATAACAATGTTTTTTAACCTTTCATTTTTTAAAAAAAAAGTTTTGTTAAAAAATGATTTTTAAAATTTTCAATTTTTTTAAATTTGTTTTTTATTAAATGTCATTTAAAAAAGGTTCTATGTATTAAATATATCCTATTTATTTTTTGGCAAATCGGATTATAAAAATCCAAACTATTACTCATTGACTGATAATAATCCATACTATTAATTTGGCCGGTAACAATCCCAATTTTTATTTTATTACCAACAACAATCCCAATAGTTAGGATTATTAAAATCTAATGGATTTTTAATAAAAATGGGTTTTATAATTTGGAAAGAATATAAATAAATAAATCTTTAGCATTTAATAATCATTAAGTAGTTATCTTTTTTATGTTAGTGACATGTGACATAAATGTGTGAGACGATGACATATGACAATGATGATGAGAGAAGATAACATGTGATAAAATTTTATTTTGTTTTATTAGCATAAATTAATTATGTCTGACTAGAAATTTATTGGTTTTTTAGTTAATTTTAAATATAACAAATGCAAGTATGTTCAATAGGAGGTAGGTAATTTAATTTAATTCAATATTATAACAAAAAACTAAATTCTTATTTTGTAAAATTTATATTAGTAAATATGAGTTCTGTTTATAATTGATTTATTATTAATAATTTGTTTATATTTTCTTACAAGTTTCAATTCATTAAACACATTAATCACCTATTTTTAGCTACTTAAAAACATTTACATTAATGAAAATCTGAACATGTACAACTTTTTTAGTTTTTTTAAAAAGTTGATATAGTTTTGTTTGTTTAGCATAACTGTCAATTGATAATCAAATTACATTATGTTAATTGCGTGGTCATGTTACATTAAATCTGTTCACCATATTAAAGTGTCTAGTTTTAGCTATTTAAAATAGTATTTTTACTCTACAACTACCAAAGTCTTTATCAAAAGTTTAATTTAGCAACTTGAGACTTTATTATGTTTTGTTTAAAAATATGTTAAATCTTTGTTATGTTATGTTTAAAAATGTTTTGATTACATTTATTAGTTTCATTTTATTACTTACAAGGTCTTTTTGGATTCATAATTTAAAAAGTTTTTTGTTATTATAATTGAAAGACTTTGACTATAGACGAGTATAACGATTCTACAAACATAACACACATAGAGTTATATAATTTCAATTATATATTTTCAATTATATAATTTTAAAAAAATTATAACCTAATAAATTAATAAGTTGTTTATAATGAAAAGTCAAGCACGCCTCTTTACATCCTTATAATCAAAACACAAATAAAAAAATTATAAATCAAGTTGTAATTAGAAATTTACTATCACCGTTTCACTTTTTCTTTTGAATGTACGACCATGCTTCGGATGATAGGTGTTATCTTAATCGGACCCACCTATCCGTTTTCTAGCCGAGACCGCACCCCCAACCCCCACAGGAGGAAACTCATTGCTGAGGAAACCCCCTAGCTCAACTCTGAGCAATTTTGCTTAGAGTAAGGCTTGAACCCATTACCACTCCATTATTTACATAACATGAGTACCTCACCTTAACCGGTTGGGCTAAGGATCATTGGTAAACCCATTTCACTTATGATTAACTTTGATTTTTAAATCAATCAAGCGAACAAGCTTCCGTAAAATTTATTCAAGAATTGAAAACTACCAATGAATAAGGTCATAAACATCATATATTAACACCACAAATGCAAAATCACAAGAGAAAAAAATTATAACTCTTTTGTGACATTCAATATTCTTCGACACGAAGAGCATCACGAGGCGTCTCGTAGGCATCTCTAGGGCGTGATTTTTTCACACCGGCGGTGAACCACACTTTGTCAGACCGATAATTCTCCACAACCACGCTCGTTACTTTCACCCAAACTATCACTTTCGTCTTCATCCCATCAATAACCGTGAACTTTCCCCTTGACACAAGCCCTTTGACCCGAGTGGCATACCTTATGACTGATTGGTCCTTAAAGCATACCTCACAAGGATACGGTAAGTGCACCACGAGCTTTAGCTTTGACTCATCAAACTCGTAGCATGTAATGTTTTGAGGGAATAATCCGGGAGGAAGGTTGTATTCTCTTAGGAAATCAGGCAATGGTTTCAACGGCTTGCCTGTGAAGTAATATCAGTTATCATGGCAAACAAGACGGGTCAAGCACGCAGGTTGGGTAACGGGTCAAAATAAATATTTCTATTAACTCGCAAAAGAAATTTGCCCCATTTAAATATTTTTTGTTAAGAACTGATTCGTTAAATTTTACTTCCAAACATATATTATCACAGTAACTTCTATTTTATAAAAAAGTAATTTGATAGCCTTATGCATTGTAAATACACTTTAGGCAGTTTAAGTGGGAGAAAGCACGATAGACTTATATATGTAAAGTGTAAACAGATTAAAATGTAATTCAATACCTTTTAGCTTGTCAAATACCCATTTTGCCTTCTTTTCCACAGTGTTTGAGAATGTCTGCATACAAGAAAGCAAATTTTAACAATCTAAAAGGATATAATAAAATTATAAAAATATATATGTTCCTATATGTATTGATCTTATTGATGCATCATTTTAACTCATGAACTTCTGATCTCATGTGTATGATTGTTGATCATAAAACACACACACATTACGCCTAAGAAAATTATCAAAGTTTCAAGATTACTACTGCTTTCTAATAACCTTATTAAAAAGCTCTAAAACTTCAATGGTTTTTTCGGGCTCAAAAAGTGTTGGTTTCCTAACATATAACCTGTATTAGTTCGTTACCTTTTCATGCAGTTACCCCTTATGGTTAATCAGTGGCACAAATCTTTTTGAAAACTGCATATTTAAAAACTCCCTTAGATAATAATGAAAATAACAAACAACTTTAATCAAACAATTTCTGCCATCTATCTATGTGTTTTACTGAATTCTTTTATTTACCATTACCGAGTTTGGGTCCTCCAATTAACCTCATATCGCATACAATTTCAAAGGGAAAATAAAAGAGGCAATGACAATGAATTGAGCTCTCTTTTTGACCCCTACAGTTGGAGAAAATACAAGAGTGCACACTGTCGATTTTAAAATTATAACGACTATCTTACATTAAATTCTACCCAAACAAAAGGATCCCATGAAAATCAATGGAAATAACAATCAGTTCCATTAGCGTTTCTTAAAAAACCCAAATCAAAATGGAAACAAGAAAGAAAATAATCAAAATGAGATCAGCTTCAATTTTGACTCCAATTAGGATATAACAATAGCTGTTAATTAGATTGAGTATACATAAGAAAATATAATATTTTCCACATGAAAAATGAAAATTTTCTGATGCAAAAACAATAAAGAAAACGTAAGCTTATGCTGCACATGTTAGATCACATTCCATTTCGACGAATTACCATTCATATCAGAATTTTGCAGATAAATAGCATAGAGACCAAAGATCTCGAGTGATCAATCAGGTATCTGAACTCAAAAAACACAAATCTATACTAGCATTCACTAATTCCCTTAAATTCAACAAAAATGTCAGATTCTCTAAGAACATCAAATCCCACATTACTGACTTAAACAACAAAAACCCACCAAAAACCAATCAAAACGATGGTCACATTCACTGTAGTGTTCTGCTTACACCCAAATCAAACGAAAAACCACATCAGACAATGAAATCAAATTAAGCTTTTCAATCAGAAAACAACCTAAATTACATCACAAAATGCAGATCCTACATTGCGATTTCACATACCAAACAAACCCTACTAAACCCAAATCAAACTAATACTCAATTTCATCAGTCTTTTAACCCAAACCCAGATCAAATTCGAATCCAATCAGCCAATATCAACTAAAAGGCCATCTGGGTATGATTACATACCGAAAGATCTTGCGAAATGTTGGAGATCTCTTCTTTCGCCTTCTTCGAAACCCAAAAGCCCCCTGCTTTGATGCTTCCAACCTTAACCAACGCTTTCTCCATTGTTGTTTCACTCAATCTCCTCAATCGGCACTCAAAATCTTTAAAGAAATGAGTGCAGATTTGAGAGAAATCTTCTTCACTGAAAATGCGCTATTTTTGAGTTGATTCTTCCCTTTCATCACTTATCATGGAGCTCAACTGGCGTTTCACTGGGACTGGAATGAATTATCGTATGTGTACAATTTTTAATACACAACGTACAAGTAATTGGAAGATTATATATCTGGATTTGGTAATAGTTGCTCTGGTAAAAGTAATTGCCAGGTGTTATATGCGGCTTCTTCTGTTGTTTTGCTTTCCAGGCTATATTTAAATCAATGGTCCATGAACTTTGTGTTTACTTATTTTTAGTCCTTTGCAATATTAAAATAGCACAAGTCGGTTTGAGTTTATCCAAAGGTCATCTATTATTTCCCTGTAATTTAAAAGAAAGATACATATAGTATAGATTAAAATAAACTGAACAAACACGAACGAATGCTTATTTTATGTTTGTTCATTAAGGTTTTAACGAACATGTATTATTTAAATATAAAAAGGGAGTTTGTTAAATAAAGTCATGGTTAAACTAGAGGGACTAATTGTGACTTTGTTTGATAGTTAAGGAGCACTTTATAAACTGCTGAAGAAGTTTATAAAGTGCTGAAGAAGTAGTATTATAAACTACTGAAGAAGAAGTTTATAAAACTACTGAAGAAGTAGTTTTATAAAACTACTGAAGAAGAAGCTCGCAAACTACTGAAGAAGAGAAAGCTCTATATATACAGAGATAATCGGTAGTTAGGCAGAGACCAAGAACAGAGCGTATGTGAGCAGAGCGTTTTTCTTCCGAAGTCTGAATTCTTCCGAATTCTGTTGTAACTCGATTTGATTGTTCATGTTTGATTTCGTAATAAGATTCATTCAATCATTGGTTGATCAATTGGTGTTTTAAATAACAGAGTTCAACCGAGCAAAAACATAAACCTTAAACAAATTGACCGCTTGACTTATATGTTCAAATCTTTACGATAGGTTACCCAAGACGAGTTTGTGTAACCCGAATGAAAATTTGATATAAGTGGGTATAAAGTGAAAAACACATAAGTATCATAAAGAAGTGAGAAGTAAGCAATATCAATGTTACAATCCCTTTAAGTTACATCCTACCAGCAAATTGACCCTTCACTTCTTTTTCCATGTAGCACAAACAACAGCCTATTCATGACAAAGACATAGTGATGTAACTTTTATCTATTAATAGTCAAGTATAAATCAAACAAAAATTAATTTCTAAAATGTATCATGATAGCAAGAAGAGAACGATAGCAAAAGGCGATATTATTGGCTTACAATTCAAAGCAATGTTTGGTTACGATCAGGATCGACTATATAATGTAATTAATAAGGGCTTCAATTTATTAACGGCTTAGGGCGCTCTAAAATAAGGGCTTCATTTTATTAAAAAACATTATGTTGGGTTTTGGTATTGTATGAATTAATGAAATTTTGAAGTGGAATAACACTTAATAGTTAAGAATAGATGAAAATTTTGATGATGGATACTTTTTTTACCTATTTCTTTTTTCAAAGAAATCAACTATCAATAACTTAAGTTTAGTATACCAATTTTTGATTTATTGATTTTATTTAGTGAAATTTGATTATGTTACTTATGTTTAGATTGTATTTTTGAAAAATGTTTTAATTTTTTAGTTCGATTGGGATCCCAAAAAACGTTGAGCCGGCCCTGGCTACAATTTACGCGACTCGGGTTGCATTGGCATGCCCTTCATCAAGTTGAATGCTTCTTCTCATCACCCAACCCGACCCAAACTTAAACCACGAGACTAAATCACCATCTTTTCATGTTGTTGAAGCAAATGGTAACTTTCTTCAACCATACCATATTTTTTCAGTCAATTGTTTTCATTTTGTGCATCAAGTGATCAAATTCAAGATTCACTTACGTCGCGTTTTGATGTATCGTTAAACTGATTAATGTCATCTGATTTCAAAGGAAAATGACCAATAAGATCATGGTCCCTTCGACATTGGTTTAGTGCAGACAGATGGCCGGCGATATGATCCTCTACGTTTTGTTTTCAAATACATGTATGCATCAGTACGTGTGTATGGTATATTCTTACATCAAAACTGTGATAACTTCTCACAAAACAGCTTCAATTTTCCTTAGATTCTACCGGAAGCAAACATAATCCAAATGGGAAAACGATTAAATCGATGTTATCAACAACTTTTTCTGCTCTTATTTGTTTGAATTCATGATGTGATCATTTTGTAATTTGGGGAAGAATGCATTCTGACGTGGATGCTTCTAACAAGCAACACGATCATGAAATGACCGTTGACATGCTTTTGAAGAGCTCGGAGATCGAAAAAGATATGTACATCAAAGAATGTGAAGAAGTGAAAACCCGCGTGTCAGAACTCGAATCCAGGGTTCAAGAAATGGCGGATGAGTTGACCGGGTCAAAGTCAACACGAACCGAGCTAGTTAGAGTTGAAAAAGAGCTTGTGGAAGCCATGAGTTGGAAACTTGAAGCTATGGAGCATATGGAGGTGATGAGAACTCAAATGAAAGATATCGAGTTGTTGGAGGGTGAGTTGACTCGGTTGATGATGGAACTTAAACTGAGGGACGAAAGCGAGTTGACTCGGTTGGAAACATTGAGAAGCGAATTGGATGAGATGCGCGATAGAGAGAACAAAGCACAAGTGGAGTTAGAGTTACTGAAAGTTGAGCTTCATAGACAGAGATCAAAAGCCTTGGTTTCTGAAGCTGTCGGGTTAAAAGCAAAAGATGACAAATCTACTGCTTATTTCACTAGTCATAAACAAACGAATAATAATCCCCAAGAAGTTGAAGAAGAAAACAAAAGATTAGCATCCGAAAACAAAGAAATCCAATATGAAGATTCAGTTTTCAACCTTATGATCACAATTTCATTTGAGGAATATGAGACCTTGATGAAGAAATCAAAAGAAGCTAAAATACACCTTCAAATGGACCCAAAAAGTGTTGAAGAAATTGAGATTTTGAAAAAAGATCTTGAGATCACGATGATGCGTATGAGTGCCTATAGGACAAGAGCAGAACATGCTACAACACTAGCAGAGGTGGCGGAACAGAAAAAAGCCGTTCTCGAGGAGCAAATAAAGGAACGGAAAGGAAAAAAGCAAAGACGGAGGGCTGCGTTGACTGCCCTCCGAGAAGAATCCACACCGAGTCATAGTTTTGAGTATGATAATAGTTCTAAAACATCCATGCCACTAGGTAACTTTTTCAAAAAGAACTTGTAGTTCAAAACTTTGAGTACACGAAGATAACCTATAGTAAACTTGTAGTTCAAAACTAGCACCGAGTCAATGTATTTGGAAAAAAAAAACGAACTTTACCTCTTGGATTTGATTTTCTGGAATTTATATTTTTTTTCTTTTGTAAAATATAATTTTTATTTGAACTGGTTATTCAAATAAATGTATCTCAGAAGATACGTTACTTTGGACATATATAAAAAAGATATAACGTTCATAATGAAAATTGCACCAAAAAGTCTCAATTATGTGGCCCATATTATGAGCTAATAGCACCAAGCGAATAACAAAAATGAGTTGTAGTCTATTTTGTTAGAATGTTTAGTACCCATCATGAGTTTCACGGTTCAACTCCTAGCCTCTACTTCTCTTTTATGTCTTTTTTACCTTAACTCGTGTTTTGATTTTCTTTCCTACCTTTACACGTGATATGTTGATATGACAACGGGCGATCCCTTATCACTCAAATTACTTATGGCTTGTTTGACAGTGTTTTAATCAGTCTCTTAATGATAATGTTTAAATAGTTCAACACTTAGTTATTCAGAGTGTTTGTTTCGCGAGCAAAAGTCTGAATGGTTCAGACATTTGCTTCTGCATGGTTAAGCATTATACTATTGTTGAAATGTTAAGAGGTCTAATGCTAAATAATTAAGACCTCTTATCTGAATTGGTCAGACATTTGGTTTTAAATAGTTAAAAGATATATTAGCTTTTAATTGTTCAGACATCTTAATGGTTCAAACCTCTTATTGGGTCAGCATTTAATCATTCAGATATTACTAGATAATCACTTACTGTTGCATGTTATTATGTTTTTTTTTTCAATCCTTGCTTTTTATATATACTAATAATAATAATAATTTGTTTATAGCGCAAACGTGCCATATGTAACAAACATCACATATACTAATCTCTTGCTTGATATATTTTTTTACATTTCGTTTTAATTATAACCAGTAGAAATCCACGTCCCGCGTTGTGCGAGCTGAAAACATTTTTTTAACACAAAAGTTGGATCAAAATAGGTGATCCGTTATGGTCCCAAGCCACAAATGGTGCATCGTTAAACAACGAACACCTTTTTTGCTATCATCATGATCTTTCGTGTATTAATAATTAAGAGAAACTTGTCGTTAGCTGACTAACAAAACCAACAATCTCTCATCGACTCGAACATAGGCTGAAAATCACCAACATGACATTCTACCAAACAATTGTGCATCAACAACGACAAAGCACAATTGGATCCCAACTAACACAAAATTAACAGCGGTGAAATACTATTTAAACTAGGTTTCCAACCTCCGTTCACCTGACATCAAACCGCATGATGTGTTTTCGGTGAAAATACTCAATCATCATCAACCCAACACCACATCTCACATGAACAGTCCATCATCACAAACATGTTACAAATGATCTTGAACAGTAACAGCAAGAACCAAATGATAGCATTAACATCGGAAATAAATGGCAAAACAAATTGAAAACACCCCTTTTTCAAGCTAAAATTCATCATCAAGAACAAAGACAATTAAAAAACAAAATTACATATCCAACACTAATATGTGGTGTCTGTTTTAGAGTCACAAAAAAGAAAATAAAACCAGAGTATGTATAAACAGATGCAGTGAAAAAGGACGGAATACCAAGTATTTTGTCGACGTGGGAGGAGGCCAGTTATGACAACTCCTACAACACTACCCAAAACCCCACTTTCACTAACACATTAACGTTTTAAAACAAATCAACGCTTTAGCCGCAATAAACAATACTATTATCATGTTCACCATATCCTTAGTAGATAATTTTAACAAAATTAAGGTGTTCTAAAGTTTTGCTACTTTACATCTCAATTACAAAAACTCATCATTGGCCATATCAATGAAGACTACATGTTCTTCAAGCTCAACCAACATATATTCAAGAAATAATTAACATCAAATTTACCTTACTATAATTAAAATTTCCAACTCGGGATAAATACACACACATTTTAACATGGGTCCAAAGACCATAATATACCATAACCACACCTTCGAATGCTCAAAGCCAAGATCAATTGGTAAGTTCAGAATTGCAACTTAACCCCTTTCTTTTCTTTCATATCTTAATGATTTAACCTTCTTTTTCTTTTTAAATATTTGACTAATCATTCGGTAAGTTGCATACTTCAACTAAATTTTAACAAATAAAATTGGGTTACAACTAATCAAACAAATGATTCAAGCATATTGACATGGAATGATTCTAACAAATAATAACAAACAAAAGAGGAAAATGCCCACACTCCATCTTAAACATGTACCAAAAGACAATAATAAACATGTACTAAAAGACAATAAGAATGTGAAGCCTCTCCATTATATTACTTTATATAAGAAAACACGTTTAAATTTTCAGAAACGTGTCAATTCTTAAAACATGTAAGAGCCGATAAACTTTTGCAATAAGATTACCATTCAATAACAATTTGCGTAAATCAGGCTTACTTGCCTAAATCTAAGCCAAATCAAGACCAAAATCTGTTAGTTGTAAATGACAGATTGAATAGTATAGATATAGTTTCAATCGAGCTCGCGGTTGAACTAAAATGGCATATCACATATCAAAAATAGAATCAAACAGAATTTTGATAAGTACATTTCCTACATATAGAACTAAATCATCATTAGGACAATACATTGTAAACTTTTTCGAGATTTATGCTTGAGCTTCTAATCACATTTCATCAGGGTAGTAGTTTCGATACAAAATAATCGAAATTCTTAATGTTTGAATTTCGAATAAGCCGAAAGAAATTACCTTCAACTTCAAGGCCGCTTACGGGTTTCATACAAATATACCAAAAAGTTCAGCCATTCGCATCCAAATAATCTACTCATATATCTAATATAGAATGCTATTCCAGATATAAACAAAACAACAATTCTTTTGACATTGTTAATAGGAGATGAAGTATTAAAACTATAGCAAGTCCTAAAGCATTTATTGAGTTATCATCAAAACAATCTGTGTAGAGATTGGTACTAACAATGGGTGTATCTTTGATATTGAGGTGAGGAAATCTCAGATCCGAACGTTGGTATTATTACGGCACATGCAATTCTTGGATAAATAATTCAAATATTTTCAAATTCAAATGTAATCTTAGTAAAGGTTGTTGTAACTTCTCCTATACTTATGCATGAAAATCTATTTAATACATGAATGCATAACCAACAAATCATTCAAGCCAAATCACTCTCTGTTGCTTTATGGTATCAGAGTAATAAAAGCTCTCACGAGTACCATCGATCCTAATCTTTCTGTTGCACTCTCATCTCCATGGCAACCTCCACAACTCTTACAGCCACAACTCACTTTCCTATCAAGCTTTCACCCACGAACTTTCCCGTATGGCGCAAGCAAGTTCAGTCCACTCTCATTGGACTCGAACTCGATGACTTTATCACAGGAAACAAGTCACCACTCTCCAAAACCATCCGTGCCGAAACACGACGAAACCAAATCCCGCATACATTGCTTGGTATCGCCAAGATCAAATAGTTTTTAGCGCCATCCTTGGCTCCTGATCCGACGCCATTTCAGCTGGTGATTTTATCAGCATCAACCGCGAAAGAGGCTTGGGATCGCCTCATGTCAAGTTACGCTAGCACTTCTCGGTCAAGGATCATCTCCTTGGAATCGAAACTTGCAAAAAATCCTAAAGGCGGTCGATCGATTGCTGAATTTTTTAATGACATGCGTATAAAGTGTCTGACACAATTGTATTATTTTCAATGAATTACAAAGCAAATGGATACATCTTAATATAGACAATTAACAGAAAAGGAAAAAGCTAATCATATGGATCTAGGCTAAAGAAAAGGATGACCCATATAAACATTCCAAATATACATATGGCAGAGATTGTGTAGTAAAGAAAGAATATTTCTCATTTATTTGTAATATTCCTTATACGCCCCCGCAAGACGGAGGATCCGTCGGATACTCCGATCTTGGATCGATTTCGAAGGAAAGGTGCTCGTGATAAAGGTTTTGTGAGCATATCCGCAAGTTGATCTTGTGAACTGATGTGAAGGACTCGTAGGTGGCCTGCAGAGATCTGTTCACGTACAAAATGGTAGTCAAGTGCTATATGCTTCATTTTGGAGTGGTAAACAGGATTAGCGCAGAGATATGTCGCTCCAGTGTTATCACAAAACAATGAGGGCGGTTTGGGAATGGGGATACCGAGTTCAAGCAGTAAATTCTTAGTCCATGTAAGTTCAGCAGAGGCGTTCGCTAAGGCCTTGTATTCGGCTTCCGTTGAGGATCGCGAGACAGACTTTTGGCGAGCGGACTTCCAGGAGATAATGTTTGTGCCAAGGTAAATAATGTATGCAGTGGTAGAGCGACCCGCATCATGTACACCGCCCCAATCCGAATCTGAGAAGGCCGAGAGATCAAGTGAGGACTGCCGGTTAAGAAAAAGACCATGGTGAATGGTACCCTTTAGGTAGCGAAGAACTCTTTTGAGAGATTGCCAATGCGTTTGGCGAGGGTTGTGCATAAATTGAGCAAGTTTGTTTATGGCGAAGGAGATATCCGGCCTAGTGAAGGCGAGATATTGCAGTGACCCGACGAGTTTTCGATATGGGGTAGCATCAACCACGGGTGAAGTGTCGGAAACAGAGAGGACTTCTGTAGTACCAAGAGGTGTAGAAACATCTTTTGCACCATCCATGTGAAATTGGTGTAGAATGTCCTGGATATATCGATGTTGAGACAGAAAGATACCGGTTGGTGTGGGAATTACTTCAACACCAAGAAAATGATGAAGTAAACCAAGGTCTTTGATAGAAAACTTTTGGCTTAGGGCATTGATAAAACGATTGAGAAAAGGTGTGTCATTACCGGTAAGGACAATGTCGTCAACATAAACCATGAAATAGCAAGTAACACCTTGGTTTTGGTAGATGAAGAGCGAAGCATCAGCCAAAGATTTTCGAAAGCCAAAATTAAGTAGAAAGTTGGTGAGCTCATTATACCAAGCTCGAGGGGCTTGCTTTAAACCATAAAGCGACTTTGTGAGCTTGCAGATATGATGGGGAAATTGTGGATTGACATAACCCGGTGGTTGGGTCATGTACACATCCTCATGAAGGGTGCCATGAAGAAAGGCGTTGTTAACATCAAGCTGGCGTAGTGGCCAATTTTTCGAAAGAGCAATCGAAAGGATGGTGCGTATGGTGATTGGTTTGGCAACAGGGCTGAATGTATCGAAATAGTCTTTCCCGTGTTGTTGATGAAAACCTTTCGCCACGAGTCGGGCTTTGTATTTTTCAATGGAGCCATCTGGTTTTCGTTTGACGCGGAAGACCCATTTACATCCAATTGGAGTGTGAGAATTAGGAGGGACAAGTTCCCATGTTTGATTTTGTAGAAGTGCATTAAATTCCAAATCCATAGCATGACGCCATTGTGGATCTTTAGATGCTTGAGTATGAGTCGTAGGTTCGAGTGTGGGTGGGAGGGGGTGAAGAGTAGTGTGATTAACAAGATTTTGGTTGAAGTATTTCGGGTTGGGTTTGCGAGATCGTTGGGAGCGAGCAGGAGGTGAGGAGTTGGTTGTTTCGGAGTGGATGGGAGGTGGTTGAGTAGTATGTGTTGGAACATGTGGTGAGGAGGGATTAGGAGAGAGTGAGGGGGGTGGATCAATGTTCGGTGTAGAGGTTGAGGAGGAAGACATAGGAATGGTAGCAGTAGGTGATGAAGCTGGTATGGACTGGGAGACAGAATTAGTGGGAGAGAGTGGTGGGTGATTGGGTTGAGACATTGAGTGAGACGAGTAGGCCATGGGTGGTGTAGTGGGTTGGTTAGATTGTTGGGTCGTTGAAGATGAAGTGAGTGGCTGAGGGTGTTGGGCCGTGGGAGGTGAGGTGGGCTGAGGAGGTTGTTGTGTGGATGTGTGTAAGAAGGTGTCGGGTGTAGGTAGTGGATCGGGTGCGGGACCATGTATGGTGAAAGGAAAAATGTGGTCAATGAACTCCACATGACGGGAGTGATAGAGACGGTGGGTAACAGGGTCGTAACATTTGTAAGCGGATTTGGACGAAGAGTATCCGAGGAAGATACACTTCGTTGAGCGAGGATGAATTTTGGACTTTGCATACGGACGAAGCCATGGAAAGCAAAGACATCCAAAGGATTTTAGTTTAGTGTAGGTGGGTGGATTGTTGTATAATTTTTCAAATGGTGATTTAAAGTCTAAAATTTTGGTTGGTAAGCGGTTAATGAGGTGAACAGCCGTTTGAAAGGCATGAGACCAAAACGATAGTGGTAAATTGGCATGATGTAAGAGTGATAACCCGGTTTCAACGATGTGTCTATGACGACGTTCCGCCACGCCATTTTGTTCCGGAGTGTGTGGAGGAGTGGTAAAGTGAGAAATACCATTGCGTTGAAGGTAAGGAAGGAGACCAATATATTCACCCCCATTATCCGAAAAAAGAGAGACGAGGGAAGTTTTGAAGAATTTTTCGACAAGTGTTTTAAAAATGGGAAATAATGTTGAGACATCGGATTTTCTTTTAATAGGGTATAACCATATGTATTTTGAGAAAAAATCAACAAAGATGACATAGTATTGGTATCCATCGTTTGAAATTTTGACCGGGCCCCAAACATCAGAGTAAACAAGTTCAAGTGGTTTAGAGACCTTAAAGGAATTTTCTCCAAAAGGTAGTTTATGACTTTTATTCAAGGAACAAGCATCACAATGAAATACATCATTCGATATATTATTATAATGAAGTCCTAAACTATTAAGTAAACGCTTTAGAACTTTGATAGACGGGTGTCCAAGTTTATGATGCCATGAGAGAAGAGAGTTGGAATTCTTTGTGCTTGAGTTGAGTTGCAAACGAGGTTGAGTAGGAGGTGCATAGTAAACATCATTAATGTTCACTCCCCGGATGAGTCGCGCCCCCGTGCGAAGATCCTTAACAAAAAAATGAAAGGGAAAAAATTCAACAGAAACTTTTGTTAGTTTTGCAAAGTTTAGCAACCGATATAAGATGATTACGCAAACGTGGAACAAGTAAAACATTTGATAAGGTTAAAGGGCATGAGGAAGTTGGAATTAATGCTTGACCGATATGAGAAATGGGTAGGGCCATACCATTACCGAGGATGATCTCATCGGGTCCTCCATATTCGGATAGGTGGTGCACGGATGCTTGGTCGGATGTGGCATGATTGGAAGCTCCACTGTCAAACATTGGCCATGAGGCATATTGAGGCGAGTTTGCCATTGAAACATTAACTGTCGGGTTTGTTGATGTGGGAGTTAAGGCAAGATTATTTTGCTGCAAGAACCGTGCAAACTTTCGGCAATCCTTGGTTTCGTGACCTGGAATATTGCAAAAATTACAGAAAAAATTGTTACGATTAGTTCTAAAATTCGATATTTTTCCACCGTTTTCACTGTTGGTGTTCCTTGGGTTGAATGTGTTGGGCCTGTTTTGGTTTCGGGCCGTGGAAGTTGATCGTGAGAAGTTCCGGTTTGCTTGAGTGTTAGTGGCTCTTTGTGTATTGTTAACTGTGATAATTGGCTCAACAGGTTTAGCTTCCAAAAGAGACCTCTCATGATCCACTAGTTTTTCATAAAGATCAGAGAAGGCAATGGTAGTGTCCCGAGTCTTTAGAGCAGCAGCAATCGCCTTGTAGTCGTCACCGAGATGAGCAAGAATGTGAACGGTAAGGTCGTCATCATCAATTGGCTTCTGCGCCAGGGCAAGTTCATCGGCAATAGCCTTCATCTCGTGAAGGTAATCAGCAACGGGTCGGCTTCCTTTGTTGGTTGTGGCGAGCTTAGTGCGCAATGAAATGATTCTTGACCGGGAGACACTCGCATAGCTTTCGGTGAGACGGGTGAAGAGTTGACGGGATGTTTCGGCTGAGGAAACTATCGGCTGAATAGTGTCAGAGCAGCTTCCAAGCAACGCACCAAGGAGCACTTGATCCTGGCGGTACCAGGTACGGT
>BJCM01206712.1:0-36258 GCA_018326385.1 Flaveria bidentis | reverse complement strand
TATATATATATTAAAACCACTAACTCACTATATTACAATTTACATATAAATATATACATTTTGTTTATCATGTGACTTGTAATTCTAGTTATTTAGAAAGTGTTATATATATATATATATATACACACACACCATAACACTTTGATACTTATTTTCAGCTATTAGACTATTTTTTTCTTTTTAGGGATCGTATATCTTCACTATATAAATGATGAAGCATCTTAGAATAGGGCCATTCAAATAATTTACAGAATAAACATTTATTTATTGTCTTGTAAACAAGATGATGTAGTTAATGAACATTTATGGTTGGATTATTTACGATTTAACGAAAAGAGATACTGTGCATATAAACAAAATATAATGC
Organism: Flaveria bidentis; assembly: GCA_018326385.1. NCBI lineage: Eukaryota > Viridiplantae > Streptophyta > Magnoliopsida > Asterales > Asteraceae > Flaveria > Flaveria bidentis. The sequence continues at coordinate 35,891 of BJCM01206712.1, read as the reverse complement.
TAAAATGAGAAACACAACACCAAATAACACGCGATTAGATTCAAAATATTTGAATTTGAATACTTAATATAGTAATAATCCCGAAATTTCCTATAAACACATACCTTTTTAACAATTATAAACAAAGCTGAAGAATAAAAAACCTGATAGTATACGTCATGTATAAGTTATTTTGAACGGACGTCATATATACATTAATCATAAATTCATCTTAGATGTATGCAATCGAGTCTGGCGTTTACTTGACTTTGAAGATTAAGCCATTGTAAAGAAGAAATTACTGAAAAGGACGATAAAGATATATGGGAAGAGATTATATATGTGTTTATTGACCAAAAAATGCAGAATCATTCTTTCTTGAATATATAAAGTTTATGATCAATAGCCTAGCAAAATCGTCAATCACTCTTCAAATATTATTCAAGTTCAAAACTAGTTAAAAGTAATTTAGAAGACTCTAAAATAAGATATTAGTGTTAAGAAAAGTATAAAATTTATGGAAAAGAAATACGAAGAGATTTCTTTCAAAGGTGAGATTGTTTCTAGTATATTCAAAGGCAAACTCTTGTGCATAAATTAACTGCTTAAAGCATATTTCAAAATTGATTATTAGTGTGCCAAACATCGTGGAAATTATCATAGATATATACCAAATGCAAGACAAAACATCATATTCATCACGTCAGCTAGATATTGATAGAGTATAATTTAATTAAATTAGAGACCATCATAAACAATAGTGGGGATATATTAATTATAACTAACATATGTTTTTCGTCAAAGCAAGAGTCTAACAAAAATTTATTACCACCAAAATAATGTATTGCAGTTTGCAAACGGATTTGGAGATACATAAATAGTAAGCGGCAAAACTTATAGATATAGACTATGATGAAATGCTAAATTATAATAAATTAATAAGTTTTAAACCAAAACAACATAGTTTTGGTGGGCTTTGCATATAAGGTTATATATTAAATGAAAATATATAATACTCAAATTAAACTGGAATGTATCGAAGTATACAATTATACACATGATTATATGATAATATATATTAACGAAAGGTTTTAGCAAAACATATTGTTTGTAATGATTGATGACGGGACAACGGTTGGCAATCATAAAGCATGATGGTTACATGTAACGAGTAACATCAAGACACTATTGGATACATATTTAAGTAGTTAAATATCTCAACTTGGTCACTCTCATGCCAATTTTACAAACCCAACATCGTCTCCCTCTTTACTTTAAAATATTAGGCTCTATGTGATGTGTACCTAATTAAATAATATCACACTCCTAAAAGAAAGACTAATTTTTAAGTGCATTTTGTGTAGATCTTATCAACCATAGTCCTAATATATTATGCTTAGCAACTAGTAATTTGAAATGGGTGTTAAATGTTAGTTAAAAGCCTTAATGTTAGTTATTTAGCTATAACCACCTATGGTTGATGGTTTATTTATAACGGACAGTGAAATTTATATTTTTCGCTACAGCCATCGTACTAGATATGATCGATCACTTATTAGAGTTATATTTCTATCTTGTTAAGATTTCATTCTTTATCGATTTTTATAACATTAATTTCACCTCATTTTCTAGTTGTAAAGATTTTAACTTAAACATTTTTTTATAAATGACAAAAACCATGCAACTAGATCACTTGAGATTAAGTGTATTTGGTTTACTTATAAGTTATCTCTTAGATATTAACTTTGAATCGATCAGAGGTAAAATGTGTTTGTTTTATTTATAAGTTAACTTTTGGTAGTTTATATAGCATTTTAATAAGTAAGTTTTGAAAACATATTAAATGATTCAAAGTCTAACTCTTATACAACACAAGATTATCAAACGCCCCTAAATTATTAGTTTATTGCTTTTATTTAACTTTCTTTTTGGCAATTGCGACCCTTCCGATGAAAAGTAGGTGTGCCACTTTTCTTTTTGCCAGTTGCACAAGACGGGTCATTTTAGTCATCTAACACCTTGTGATTTTTGATGGGTTGTCCTAACATCTCCGTTGACCTTTCAAGTTTTGACTAAAAGTAGGTCACATGGTAATGAGGTAAGTGCGAGTCATGTGATGATACAAAGATTATGGTATCGTGGACAAATCTGTTCCTGATAATTTCCTTCACCTAAAGATTGTGTTGTTGAAAATATTTTATAGGTAACCCTGAACACATTTGTTCGTATGTATGACTAATTCCAAAGTTTCATCCAGATTTGTTTAATCATATATTCTTAAGGAAACATGGTCTTGCTACTTCTTTATATTCTAAATTAGGAGTGAGCATCTCACTTGGCTAACCTAAGAGATAACTAATAGATCAACCCAAACAAGTTTTAGATCAACCTAACAACAGTCTTCAACCCATGATCACCTTAAGAGTAAGCATCTCACCGACGGACTTGAGAAAACTAATGAACTGATTTGGAACACAAAAAACAAACCCTTTTCTTGAACATTGCTTTTCACCTTATTCGGTTTCGATCGTTGCAGTCATAGCCTGGCACTTGACCCATGAGAGCATTCATAGTGGAATCCCTAAAATATGTGAATGTGTTTCATATATTATATAAAAATATAAAATGGTTATCAATTTTGAGTGGTTATGAGTAAAGTAGAAATAAAATGTTACTGTTTATCATTATATTTAAGAAATTACTGTTTAATCTTTATAATTTTTTTTTGAAAATGATGATGAGTAGAGGAGAGAAAAAAAATAATGATAATAATATAAAAAACATATTATTTAATTGAAAATGAGATAAAAAATATAATGATTTTTTAGTGAAACTATATGAATAAAAATAAAAAACTCAGATGAAAAATCCATTGCAAATGCTCTTATCACTCCTATTTATAACAGATAAGTCAAAAAGATACATGAATAAAAAAGAGTTAAGAGTACGTAGTATCTAGATAAGACACAACTCATATGAGATCATTTGATGACTAAACAGGTCAAAATTGCCTCATCTACTTGACATCAAGTTAAAGCTTACAAGGTCAGCTAAATGAGCATGTTCGCTGAACCGGGAAATAGAAGGAAAGAAAAAACTAAGTAAACCACCAAAATTACATGACATTTCATGTTTGTGCTATATTTTGAGAAAACTTTTGGTAATGCATAGCAACTATACAACACATGGCTATTAACCAGGGTTGATATGAGACTATAAGAAAGAAACAGTTATGAGCTATAGCCACAGCAAAATTGGCACATGGAGTGTTTGTATTTGTAGATTGTGAATATATAAGATAAATTGAGGTGGTGGAGTGATATTCCCAGTTTCACTCATCATATGAAGAAAGGAAGAAAGAGCTTTGTTTCTTTTGCAAAAACCTGCATAAACACAAAGTGCCAAATTGATAGATAATACAATGGTTGAATAGATGGGTGTGTATTTGGTAACACTGTGGAATTGGATTATGGGAATCGGTAAGGGTATCTAAATCCTTACTTTTAGGTGAGTATGGAGCATTCCTGATTTTATGGGTATCTAACCAATTCCCATAACCCATATATACCCAAACACTAGTAAATCCGATCCCTTATATCACATACAAGATTTAATTGAAGATGATAATTGGAATGAAGAATTGTACTTGAGAAAGTCAAGAAACTGTTGCTGCAAGCTCGTGAGAAGATCCTCTTCAATGTTCACGTACGGTAATAACTCAGGTAACTTAACTACACGGCAAAATATCACATTAAGTCATGCGGTGGTCTAATCATAAACTGTCCACGGGTCATATTTGAATGTAATTTTATACATGATCTAATTTGTCAAGAAATGAAATACTAATTTGACCCAAGCAATTTAATTACTTGTAATTGAAATCATTATAAAACAGGTAATCAACACATCAAGTGCTTCAGGTGAAGTGAGTTGTATTACAGAATTTTAGAATGCAATGAATTACAAGTCTTGCACATTAAAAGAACAACAGTTAGGGTAGTTGTGGTATAAGTTGGGTTAATACGTGTCTGGACCGAAAAAAAGATAGAACATTGAGGTGCCATGTTTCAGTGTCTTTTATGGTACAAATACAAGTATCATTGTATAAAAGTGTCTGGTTTATCATAAATATAAGCAGAGTTGTTGAATTTGGAAGTACAATGCATTTGTAGTTTATACGGTACAAGTGCATTTGGAAAGATTGTCCTCCCTTTTGTCTTAAACTATTTTCTTGATTATTTATCATAAAAATGAACGGTTAGAAAAGGAACATACCAAATAAGCGTAGTAGATGTTCAGCACCATATATGCTTGAAGGAGAAACATCATTTTTTATGTGTTCGCGATATTGTGTGCGCTCTTTATCATATAAAAGAATAACAGGCAAGGCCCTGTCAAAGTAACATCTTAATCCCTTCAAAATCTCTCCAACTGAATCCGCTATCCTGTATTCAAGCCATTAATGTGGATTATACTCCAATAAGGGATTTGTTTAAGTCCTGTTAATCTGAGATTGAGTAAGAAGACCAGTTGATCTGTATAATTTTCGATTAAGAAATTCAGTACTTACATGTCCTTCTTAGAGCTATATTCAAGGTACATTTTGAATATATCATCAATGTTTGGCGAACGAGGAAGTTTAACAAGCTGCAAGAAGAATTTAATTTTCAGAAACAATTGGGATTCATATGCCTAACAATGACAGGGAAATAAAAGGAATACAATGCTTGTATATTACCTTATTCTGCTTGTTGACAAATCCCCAATCATCTACAAGTTGCTGCTTTAGAGTTTGTGGGATCTCAATGTCCATGAGTTTTTCAACTGACGCATTCTTCTTCTGTCCCCAAATATACACATCTTTATGACATAGGTTTCATAATTTGGAAGTTTAATGCATGTTGCAAAGTGGAACATTATAGGAACACCGAACATGGGAACTAAAATCAAATACATTGTGGCACAAGAATCATACAGTTGAAAATACCTCATCACCTGATTCTTGCTTTCTCTTCTTCCCTTTTGCCCCTGCAATAACATTCGAAAAACAGGCAATTAGACACTGGTTAAAAATGCATATTTATGATATTATAACATTTGCAAACAATTAGCAAAAGTAAATAAACTGAGAACCAGAAAACTCAAAAGAAAATACATGGTAGTCTGTTATTAATTGCAAAATCAACAATCTATTTGACAATCATCCACCTAGATAATGTTTATCAGACATGAATTTAATACCAAGTTATTAATCAGCTTCCAATGCAATCACTGCAAATATGTAGTCAAGGAGAAAAGTCCAACATCCAAACTTGCAATGAGGTTGGTGTGAACATATGAACTAAGTGAAAAAATTTACATAATTAACTTAATCTTGAAAAATATGAACACTGTCATTAACTATTATAGTTTACTTTCGTGAAAAAAAGACGTAACAGGTTGAAAGGCAAAAGAACACATGTCCACAGTTAAAACATGAGCACCCAAGTTTAAAGGATATAGTGATATACCATTGCTCTTCACCTTATCTTTATCGACCTTTGAATCTGTAAAATTTGACAACACAAAAATTTCCGTTATCTTCATTGGAAAACAGAAAAAGTGAAGAGTATATATCACATTTTCTACTTTAATTCCAACCAGACTAATGGAAAGAAGAAAGTACAATTTTCCTGAATGGGAAAAAACTGATCAAGAAATATAAAAGTAAAGTGCTTAACTAAACCTGAACTGCCTACAAAAAGAGCTAGTTGACAGTATCAGAGAATACCATTAGACGTTTTTGTTTTCGTTTGATTTGTGCGTCCTGACTTAGGTTCCACACCCTGTTTTTTGTCAAGTGCTCGCTGTTTACGGATGTTTTCATCAGTGGTTTTCATCAGCCGCTCAGCACCCACCCATTCATCCCAACTGTCACCAAAATAACAAAATTTTAGTTAACATTTTTGCAAAAAGGATTTGACACATGTTGATGGAAGTGTCACATAATTCTATAGAGAATATGAGCATTATATATATACGCTCAAATCATCTATTGAAAAACACTTGCTTAGAATATGAGCATTAAAAGATTGGTCATTCTTCAATATCAGATTTCTCTCATGAGACAAGTTAGGTCACTCATGCACCATTCTCATTTTAATGCATAATAAGAACTTTGAAATTTTTTATATAGGCAATGGGTGGAAAAACGAAAGGTACTTACGTTTTACTCCAACCCTGCAAAACAAAAGGCACCAATCGCTTAGTATTGCAACATAAACACTAATAAACATTATGCGAATTGGTTAAACTAGCAGCATGCTACAGCATTTAAAAATAACAACTAAACTATAATATCAAGCAAAGCAGAAGGCACTTCTAAAACTTACTAAGTAATGAACGAAATATTTCCACTCATTCTTTCGAATCTCTGATTTCAGTACCTACAAGATCAAAGAAGGAAAATAGAACACATGAAGAGATCAGATGATAAGTCCTTGTATCATTTCAGTAAACTGATAGAAGAACAAACGTAAATAATTTTCAATGATTTCACATTTTGAGATAAAATTATATTAGAATATGTAATTATGGATAAACAAAACTTTGCATACACAACTGTAGAACTGTTAAAAGAAATGTAACATAAAACACATGACAAAATGTGATATGTGATGCATGACATAGCAGATAACACCTATTTAGTAGGCGATCACGAATTAGAGTAAGTGTCATGATCAATGCCCGTAACACTGAACATTTACATCTGTCTTTAATTGCCAGATCACATCTGTCTGTCGTTACTATTCAGTATAATGTGATTTAATCCAACCAGCGCACTTTCTTGTTACCGAATGCAATTGCAGTGTCTTTACCTATTTTGAACGATGTCTTTAATGCTATTACAAATCATGATTATAGAAGGAACTCATCATCATTTACATTGTCTGTACTACAAGTCTACAACCACAGTAATCCTTGTAAAATTTGCCCATTAATCTAATCATGAAATGGCAATTAACTACTATCATAACTATTATGGTAAGTTTATTACTCCCAGACGCATAATCCAACCTAGCAAACTAGAGACTTTCATCATGATACTTCAAAAGAAAAAGATTTGTAAGCAAAACTATATTTTAACCTCTGATCTCAAACTGTTAACTCCTTTAATCAGATCATAAATGATGACACTAGTTCAGACTTTTTGTATAAGTACATTCACCCTCCCATATAATCATCATGGAAATGTAATCATATCTAATCCCAATGGACCCAATCACGTGTAAATCTTACAACATGGACACTTACGGTGCCTACGTAAATGAGTGTTACTGATTCTAGTTCACATATCACAAAAATTAGCACAAATTAATAAAGAAATACCTAAGTTGTTGTTTAACATAACCAATTATCATATTACCCGAAACATTACTAAACATAACCGAAGCAATGCTCTAGAAACAAACAAAACAAGATGAAGCTTAAATCAGCTCTTCAAAAGTAAAACTTTAACGATGATTGACTATTTTTACTGAATGTACCTCTTCTACTAAATGAATCATTATATGTCTCTACTTTTACCCTACAGAGTACGTTTAGCCTATCCCGTCAACAATTCATGATTGAAACACTTCATTCCAATCACATACAATCCGTATAGCACTACATTCACCAAATTCAAGTCTCAGTTCAAGTAAATCACCATCCAAACTTGCAAACATCCGATACCGAAATCAGGAACCCTAGCAATCCGATAGAGCCAGTATAAATCAAACAGCCAAATCCACCACAATTCCTTCAAAAAAAACTAATCACACTCCTATTCTACAATCATCCTCATTACCTCGATTCGCTTCGAATCTCACACAAAATCAACCGCACGTAACTAAAAGTCTAAAATCACAAGTTAACAAACGATAGCGATAGATCGAGTTAAAACAGACGAAAATAACGCACATGCCTTTGCTTCGTAGATACGAGGGCCATGGTAAGCGAGAACTTTCTCTCCGTCGTCGAAGAGCTTGGTGTTGGTGGTAGCACGGCGGCGATTTGCGGCAGAATTGTCGGCATCGGTGGCGGAATCGTCCTTTGAAGTCGCCATTAGCGAAGTGGTTCGGGGTAAACCCGCCTCTTTTTGATTTCGGGGGTTACGGTGGCGGTGTGTGTGCATTTTGTTCCTTGTGGTTGTTTTCATCTTTTGGGAGTAATTTTCTGATGGAAATAATAATAACGGGGTGTAGCATATGTTAAGTATGTTACCGTTACATTTTATTACGTGATAGGGTAATAAGATATAACGAGATTACATAATATTTTTATTGTTGATATTATTTGAATTTTAACAATTTGGGCGTTTGAAATGGTATAGGCAAAATGTGATGCTCAAATAAGAATGTCATTGTGATCGTACTTACACTCATTAAGATGTGTAATGGATTGCTGATGACGATCATTAAAGTAATAGTTACATGATGAATAATGTTATTGTCTAAAAATTGTATAATGGTCTTTTATTTATCTTTTAACCACTACAAAAAATATATACGTGTTGCTTTAAACGCTAGAATGTAGATGTGCGTAGTTAACCAAACATGTTTTGAATGTGTCGTATATCTCTATTGTGGTTCATGGCACCACTGGCTAGTCCCTCAAGTTGGCTAAGTTGTAGTAGATAGATCGTTAGTTCATAATGTTGTCATAACATCTATTTTTTTTACTTTTATGTTCATGTTATGTAATATAATACAGACATATATTGTGCTTGGATTTTTTTTTTACACAAACAAGTGCCAGATTAGCAATGATTTGTCATTTTTTCTTGAGGGCCTTAAATGTGTGCGATATTCTTTGCTATCGTCTCTCGATCTTTATTGAACTGATATTGTTTGAGATCATTTTTTAGGCACGTGAATGAATTGACAACCGTGGCATAATGTAGAACTATATAATAGTCGTACTTGTACTTGTTCTCATTTACAATAAATGAAAAGGCCGGTGCAACGATAAGATAACTGAAAATGAAAGATACACCCAAAACATTTATATTGTTTTTAGGACTCCACGACACCAAAAAATACAGACTAATTCCAAAATCATGTTATGTTACGACCTAAAACATTATACTCAGGCATGGATGGTCGTCTTGGTGTTGACCTCATCAAACAATGGGGTAATTTACCCACTCCCAATATATGTAGTTGATGTTACTCGGCATCCATAAGAAACTATATGTGACCTTGGGAGCCTCGTATAGTTATTGAATATCATACCATGTCCATTTCCTTAAATACTTGCTACCATATAGGTCTCACAATTATCCAAGAATGATTTTGATCTTCAAAAAAGGGCTAAACCCAACTAATGTACCACTAACAAGAGAACCCTTGGTACAAATAATTAATATAATATGACTTACTATAGATAGCTAAGTAAATTTATTAATTGAAAAAAAAAACCTTCATCAAAATGGTAAAATCTATCCATTTATGTTTTCTCTAACATCTTCAAAAAACTCATCTCAATGTCTCATAAGCCTCCACTAGTGTCATACCCAAGTTGACAAATAGTGAAGGCGACTCTTTATGTCCATTTTTGTGTAAAAGACTTTACATATCGGTCCATATCCTTAACTACTTTATAAATATTTGTTAAACATCACAAAATTTGAAACAACGTTGTTTAAACCTTTACCTTTTGTTGAGGCCGGATCTCGGTCGGGTATATATGACTTCGAGATCATGTTGGATTGTTGGGTCCCGTGTACGACTTCAGAATGGGGTTGTATCTCGGGTATTAGTTTGATGTTTTAGCTCCTGATTAGTTTTTAATATCAAATCATCGTTAAAAAATAATAAAATAAAATAAAATGATGGACGGTGGAGATTTGTTTCATCGTTTGAGGTGGAAAAAACAAAAGTAGAATGTTTACGTGGAGTTCTAGAAAGACACGGAAGGCTGGCCACGTGCATACTTCATCGTACGAAAGTAGATCCCAAAATCTTTGTTTACCAAATAAAATTTGTGCCTTGATTTGGATGGACATAGCAAGTTGACAATCATACATTACCATAGTACTCTTGTTGCGTTTAATAAAAGGCAAGTGTATTTAATGTATAAAATCAATAATTAATTGTAAAACAATTCCTTATTCATTGAATTATTTAGAACAAAAAATACTTGAAAGTAAAATAACTCTTTAGTTGTTGTGTTGCACTTATATAAGTTTTTTATTCATTAACACAATATTAAAATCGGATTGGTAAAGTGTTTAGTTCAAGTAACTATAATAATATAGTGACTTTTTAACTTTATTACTTTAGTAAACCGTAACTAATAGGATGTACATTGGTAAAGTGTTTAGTTCAAGTTGTTACCCATCAAGACTCGGTAAACATGAATACTTTCAAATCATGTTATCGTTTTTTTAATTATACAGTGCTAATTGAATTTTATTTTTACATACTTTATTTTTGTTTTACAATTCATAATTCAGATGTGGTTATCAACCTTATTCCAATCGGATCTATTTTATCACTTTCTTGTTTTTTTAGAACCAAAACAAGTATGATATCGTATATAATTAATTACAAGATAGATGATGACAAAATGCATTAACAATTCATATAATTTTGATATATTTAATTTGCTAAGAATTGGAGCAAATATAAAAATAAATTTAACAAAAATGATATACTTTTCAAACAACTAACAAGTATTTTTAAACCATTATACATTACCCACCGATCAAACACCAAAAAGGCAAATATGAACCCCACATCCCTAAAAGCACTTCACCATCCTTTAGTAATTCCCAATCCCTTTAACAAGAAATATAATTTCTTCTTCTAACAAACCACACACCATTGTTTCCCTCACTTCTCCACCACCCCTTAATCATCTCAATATTCCTTTAGTTCACACAAGAAGCACAATTTTATACACATAATAAACCCAGACCTACAATCAAATGGCAACTAAAACGCGTTTGTGTTCATGGGCGTTGGTGTTCATGATCATGCTGGCTTCTGCCAATTTGAGAAACACGCCACTATCAACAACGGTAGGTAAAACTACTACTGATAAGGTCGTTACGACAACAAAGGATGCGGTAACAATAGAAACTCCAAATCAACATGTTGTAAGAAAATTTCAAGAATATAACACAGCTTGCTCTGGCCCTAATCATGATGGAGTAGGTCATTAGTAGGTGTATATGGTGTAATAGGTTTCGTTACTACTTGCTCTTCATACTACATAGTTCATACAACTTTTTAGTTGCATATATTGTAGTGATATGATTGATATTTCAATTCTCTTCATAAGTTGGCAATCTAATTGTAGTGTTTGTTATTGTTAGAATCTGATTTTTTATAAATCAATTTCCATATGCTAACTCATGGTGTTTTAACGTTAATATTGGACTAAAATTTAAATAATCACAGGATCACACATATATAAGGAGGATTTAGTTTCATTATATGACTTGATTTAGTTTAGATATGACGCAAAGTTTCAAATTTTCAATTCACCCCCTAAAGTTTCATTATTGTCTCCATTTGAATCTAAAAACCTAACGTTGTTAAACTTCTGTATTAACTATTTGTAAAATGATGAAAATACCCTTACTAGCCACCATACTTGTCCACCAATAATTAAACCCTAATCACATAACCACCTATTATTTTTTGAAGCTGATATGTCACCTAAACACCACCATGGACATACCTGCCACCGCACCCTCATCATTACTGCCACACCATCGCCTGAAAACACTACCACTACCACATCTCCGACAACTATCACTAATTTTTGGATCACGTTTTGGGGGCTAGATATATTTTAGGAGCGATGGTGGTTGGATGTGGGTGACAGACAAAGCTTCGACGAGTGATAGGGAGATGATTATTGATTATTTTCATTAATTTCGGAAGGTTAAACCCCTCTCCAGTGCCGAGTAACACCATCATTCATCTTTATCTTCTTTCATAAAATACACTATCCTTCCTTTATTAATATTTTATTTTCTGACCTCATTAGCTATCTGTTTGACCCTGCCAAAGCCACCCAAATCCCGTTCTACGATGTCGAGTCATTGATACAACCATCGGGCCTTTATCAGAAAAAGTTACCAATGAGGACAACATGCACCATAACCATCACCATTATCATAATTGTTGTTGATCAAGTCCATCTTCTTCTCCCTCTTACTGGTTTATTTGCAAACAACCATCAACGATGATGGTGACGGTTCTGATCACAGGTTCAATAGTGTTATATTTTGGTGCTAGTGTTTAGGATGAGGCATGGATGGTGGTGACAAATTTGGGTAGATAGATGAAATAAATTTGGGTCGACTAGAGAGTTGTGAGTACTTAGCATAGAAAGATAGTACTTGAATACTATAATTTATAAATAATTTTTTTTTCAATAAATCATATATATATAGATATATATATAGATATATATACATACAACCATCAACGATGATGGTGACGGTTCTGATCACAGGTTCAATAGTGTTATATTTTGGTGCTAGTGTTTAGGATGAGGCATGGATGGTGGTGACAAATTTGGGTAGATAGATGAAATAAATTTGGGTCGACTAGAGAGTTGTGAGTACTTAGCATAGAAAGATAGTACTTGAATACTATAATTTATAAATAATTTTTTTTTCAATAAATCATATATATATAGATATATATATAGATATATATACATACATACATATATATATCATAAGTTTACTTATATATCAATACTATTATATAATACATTTTAGGAGGACAAGATAGTAATTTTACTAAAACTTTAAGATACCTAATACAATATTTTAAGCATAAAGTACAAATTCATATGCAATAGTTTTATTTTTACCTCTGTTTAATAATTTTTTTTAATTAATACACTATTTAATACACATTATTAATACATTATTTAATAATATGATATTATCTAATTCAATACAATAAATATTATATTATTTATAATACTTGGAAATAACATTTAAATTTATTAAATACTATTTAAATAATCAAGTATAAAATTACTATCTTGTCCTCCTAAAAGGTATTATATAATAGTATAGATAAAACTAATATTTATAATAACCAATAGTAATAAATTTAGGGGTATTTTGGGTAGTCGGTAACTTTAGTATTTATGACTAAATTTGTTAGTATATGACATATTATTTAATATATTAAAATAATATAATAATAAAAATTATAATAATATTAATAGTAATGATTATTTTTATTAAAAGATTAACAACAACAACAACAATATTGTGTTAAAATTTAATACTTTGTTTTTGTTATATTATTGTATATGTAACAATCTAATAATAACATACCATTAATCATGATATAATGTTCTATGATAGTTTTTATTCAAATACTTTTAACATATTTGTTTTACTTGTTATCTACGACTTAATAAATATTATATGTTTAATAATCATATCTAGACAATATAATAACAAATCACTAAAGCATGTGTATATATCCACGAGAATCCGAGCGTTTATATCGTTGAACTCACTAAAATCATGATAATCCCAAAAACTATCAATGTGACGTTCACATATTCATTTAAAATCAAAACACGAGTGTTCACTATACAACTATATAAAGCAAAATCTTATAATATAAATGTAATTTTACAATAATAATAATAACAATAATAATAATAATAAGACACGTAATACAACTTTTTAAACATTAGGTGTAAGTGTTCAATATATGCAATCATTCTTATTTGATCCCTTATAAATAAACTTCTTGTAATTAATATAATATTTGATATTGTAAGATTACTTAATTCATTACATTAAATATTATATAATTTTTAATATTTTAAATTAGCATATAAATTTATAAATAAATAATATCTTATTTGAATACTTAACTAAATACTTTTATAATAATAATACTAATACTAGTAATAATAATATTATTAATATAATAATAATAACTATTATTAAAAAAATTATAAATAAGTATTATTCTATTTAAATACTTAACTATATAATTACTAAATAATTTTATAATAATAATGATAGTAATAATCTATATTTATATCATCTATTATTTATTACTATCTATAAACCATCTTTTTAAGACAATATTATAATTTTGTAATAATTTTAAGATAATATATAAAAGATTGCAAGCTTTAATCTTTAATATTATAATAAATCTTCCTATTATACTCTTATTCTAGCTTTTAAAAAATGTACCATCATATGGTTTTCTATTAATATATCTATATTTAATATCTAATGTCATGCAAATCTTTTTTATTATTATTAAAACAATTCAACCTATACTATGTCAAATGTGATTTTTTTAAAAATATTCGTTAAACTTTAATCATGTTTAACACTTATGTTTACTTAAAAGTTTAGTCATTCATCTATTTTTGTTAATATTAATTATTTTTGTAACAATATATTAGCTCTAACATATGATAATAATCATAAGCCGTATAGAATATTTAAACTATAAAACAAAACAATTGATAAATTAAGTAAAATATAACAAGTATAGACTTGTAAATTGTTCATTCCGTCGCAACACGCGAGTTACCCACTAGTTATTAAAAATATGTGAATATCGATATAAATAAAAAGTTATGTGTTGAAATACCATAGTATATCAAAATTTGATATTTATTCTTTAATATTATAGACATAATGAATATTTAATTCTTATTTTAATGCATCTATGAAAACAATGAATATCCAACAAGAAAAGGTGAATCACAATGAAAATCAGAATTGAATCGACTAGCTCCGATTTAATCAAGGTTGACCGATTTCGAATTATTCTGTCGAGTTGTAAAAAACCGATTCAAGAAATATCCAAGTCTTGAGTTTTGCAACACTAGTGGTGATGAGTTTAAGTGGAGAGAGGTCATCGTAGTTGGTTATAGGTAGGTTATGGGGGTGGTTCCGGTGTGGTGGTGGGTGGTGGGTCGTGAGTTCAAGTGTTAACAAGAGAAGAGAGTAAGAATCGAAGAAGTGGCGGGTCCCATTTAATTTAATTTACATTTAATATAAAGTGAGGCCAATAAATATATATATATATATATATATATATATATATATTTATTTTTGTTTTTTTAAATAAGAGTACTTTGATCATTTTAAAATTATTTAACAGAAAAGTTTACATCTATCAGTGTTAAAGATCTATGTTGTTACGGTTTATACGTCAGGAATAATGTTTTTAGTTTTTAAACGTAACGACCACGAGACTGTTGGTAACGGTCAAATTTAAACGATTAAAAAAACGAGGGAAGCAAGGAAAATCTCTCGGTATGAAGGAACTTTTAACCGGAAAAATCAAAGGTGGTGTTTCCACCCGAGAACTTTCTACGCCCGAACAAAAACTTTGTTTCCCGACTCTCACTCCGACACCTAACAGAAAATCTTTTGTTTCCCGCCTCCCTCTCCTAACACCCAAAAAAGAAAATGAAATACATATAATATTATGATGCAATAATAGTATTGCCAACATGCAGTATTTATATACTACCATCACAAGGTTTTTGCAGGTTGCCTTTGAAATCAAAAGAGGACCGAAACTCCGGACGATATCACCCTCTTGCAATTGAAGGCGACCACATTTTCCGTCAAGAAACGTTTCATTCACTCAATCTCTGATAACATCGGTGATCTTTCGTGCATAAATCGATCATTCGTTCATCCGATCGGCACCAAATTTCGTCAGGAAACATGACCAGCATTAACGCCACTGAGATGAACTACATCGTCTACCGTTACCTTAGGGAATCAGGTAAATCGTACACGATTCTGCAGATATGTGTTTGTTTATGTTGATGAAGCACTGATCGTTCTTCCATGCATGCGTTTCACCGATTTTTAGCGGTTGCGTGTTGAAATCGCCCTTTTACGTTTGAATATCTGTGATCTGTAGTTTTTGGGATCGTGTGGTTCTGGAATTCTTATGTTGAAGTTGTGGATTAAGTAGTTTTGGTAGATGATTTTGTGTCGGGGTTTTTGTTTAGTTGTGTACGCGATAGTGTTGATTTTGTGTTTTCTTTGTGAAATAATTCTAGGGTTTGTAGGTGGTTGGTTGAGTTAAGCATTTTCTCGGTATAATTTCAATTCAATTTCAGATTTGGGGTTGAATAATCTGTGACCTATAAGATCATTGTAAAGTGTAACGTTGAGATTGATTTTAATAGATGAATGATCTGTTCTATTGGGTGGTGTACAGGGGAAACATGGGATTATTGTGTTCTATTGAGAATAGTAGTTCACTATGATACAGTAAAGTACAGAAGAAATGTGAATATTGGTCACCCTTTTATGTTGAGTTGTAGAGATCACGATTTATGGAGATGTTAAATTGATTTTGAAACTGAAGAATACAGCCTAAGATGGTTTTGTTATAATTAAGCTTAATGTTCTATGTACTTACAATGTATTGCTCATTGTTCTTCCAGGTTTTGTGCATACAGCTTTTAATTTTCAGCATGAGGGGCGTATCAACGAGGAAAATAGTATTGATGAACATTCGGTTCCACCTGGAGCCCTTGTCACTCTTGTACAAAGAGGACTTCAGTATCTTGAAATGGAAGCAAATCTGAATATTGTCAGCGTACTAAACTCCTTCTCTAGTTCAGTTTTTTTTTATAATTTTTATTTATTATCTATTATGGCACTGATCAAGTTTTTTCAAGATTTCCAGGGTGATACAGGTGTAACTGAAGATTTCTCATTCATAAAACCATTTGACCTCCTCACTATGACTACCGATAAACTAAAACAAATTGTAGAAGAGAAGAAGAAACATCAGGCTGCAAAGGAACCTGAGAAAAAAAATAAGGGGAAAGAAATACAGGTGGATTACGAGGGAGTTATTAAGGATAAGCAAAAAGAAACTGAACATGACAAAGTTAACTATAAACTAAAAGAAAGTGGAACAATTGGAGGTAAGTGTCTTGAATTTCTTTCTTGTGTTTGAGCAAAGTATAAGCATAAGAAATACATGCATGTTTCATTTGGAATCACTCCATCTGATTAAGAGTCCGCTTTTAGTTTAAAATTTGGAACATGGTACATGTCCTAATTCAAAAACTGAAATAGATGTTTAAGTTTATATCCATAGAAGGTTGTATTGTAATCTATCATAGTTAGCTTATATTTTTTTCTACGCTGTGGGTGCTCTTATCCTCACGTTAACCTTTTGACAAACATGATCTTATTGAAGAATCCCATTTGTTAATGTATTCATGGATGGAAACGTGCCAAGCATATGGAGTAACTTGTCATAAAATGGTTGAAATCACATATGACCCAATATATCTGACAAGTCGAACTATATGGCAACCCAAGATGCATCTTCCTCTCTAGGACTTCGAAAAGGTGTTATTAGCTCAATGTCGCTGTCAAATCTTCCAAAAAGTTGGAACCAAGTAACACCCGGATACAATATGTGAACAACTTTTTAGGAGGAGGAGGTATAATCTGGCAGGATAATTTTTTTTTCATGTGATGAAGATTCTTCACGTAAAGCTTCTTCCATGTTTCCCTGACACGTCACCCTTTTAATTTTATACCGTATTACAGATTTTGACCTATGTAAGTTAGGAGGATTTAAGTTAACCTGGGCTTGTTTTCAGAATTTTGAGTGCCATGGTGGTAGAAATCATATATTTCCACGGTCTTCCACGGTCTTACCTGTGTAATAATTAGGGCTTCAATCGTGATCCGAGCTTTGGATTTGGATAGAAAGAGAGACATGAACCATAAATGATTCAAAACAGTTCGTTGATACGTCTTTCCACGGTTTCCACGGTCTGTCATCTTCTTTGTTATTTATTTATTTATTACGTATTACTATAGTTGCTTGCTTATCTTTTATTATGTCAACTACAGTAGCAATAATCCTTCTTTGGTTAAGCATGTGCGTCTCCTTAATTAGGAATTGTGTTTCTCCCAGTTATGCACAATATAGAAACTTAGTTGTGTACAAATAAGTTCTTAGTACAGAAATGTCTTTGGTGGTAAGATTTAGTATGCTTGGACTACAAGGGTTCACTTCTACTAATTTATTCAACAAACACACACGTACCATACACAGTTTTGTTGGCTTTGACACACATGTAAAAAATGATAATTAAAAATATGTGAAACATTACCGTTTGTTGTGTGTGTGTTGGGGTTTGGGGGGTTGATATATTAGAAGGATGAGCCATTGGCATAAAGAATGCACGAGATGCTTGTTGTAAGAACATGGCAACACTGGAAAACGATGAGCGTACTTAGATTTCTTTACCAAATAAGCACAATGAATATAAAATTTCATTGCTTTTTAGCATATATTAATGATACGTGCAAAGCATATAATCTTTTGGGGGGTATGCTTTAGGATCTAGACCAGTGGATATGGCTACCTTTTCAACACCCCGAACACGTGGGGTCCGTAGTTCAGAATTATTGACCCTGGTTGGACATACTGCTGAGGTTTGGCCATCTTCCTAGTGGTTATACCATATTGATTTCAAAGTTATTTATTAATAATTCTAGCCCATTTTCTTTTTTTGCTTAGGTTTATGCTTGTGCTTGGAGTCCAGCAAGTTTACTTCTTGCATCAGGGTATTTTATCGTAATATAAACCAAGTTCTACTTTTGGATATATTATTGTTGTAAGAAAACAAACAATAATAGCTCTTCATTTGATTTAATTTTCTATTTTCATGCTTTAGGTCTGAAGATTCTACAGCTAGGATTTGGAGAATTGTAGATAAGACTAATAGCTCTAGTGCAATAAATAGGCTTGCTGGTTCATGTGTACTGAGGCATTCTAAAGCTAAACCACATGAGTATAGAACTCGTATCGCAACACTTGATTGGAATGTGAGTTCCATTGCTTCTTTGGCAATTATTTTATCAATATTATCCATTTTGTTAATTTATGTAATCAAATTATGTGCAGTTGGATGGAACTCTTCTTGCCACCGGTTCAAATGATGGGTTAGCTAGAATATGGAATACAGATGGTGTGCTTTTTGCTGTTTTTTAGTTGTTTCTTTCTAGGATCCTCAGGTTATTGTTTATTTAGCTGTTTGCTTATCCAGGTGAGCTGAAGAGTATTTTAAGCAACCAGCAGGGACCCATATATTCTGTTAAGTGGAATAAGATGGGTGATTACCTTCTCACTGGAAGCTTTGATGGAAGTGTTATTGCCTGGGATGTGAATGCTAATGAGATGAGTCAACAATTTAAATTCCAATCAGGTTCTATTTTATTAATTATTTACCGTGACAAATATATTCCTTGTTTAAAGTCTAAAACTAACTGCCATGTGTCACAACATGGTAGGTCATCCTGTGGCTGTTGATTGGCGGACCAATCGCACATTTGCTGGCGCAGCTAATGCTATGATATATGTTTGCAAGATAGGAGATAAAGAACCGGTCAAAATGTTATCTGGGCATAAGGTTTGTAAGATTTTCTCAATAATGTTTACATGGAATTTTTTGGGGTTTATAGAAATTTTTGATATGGCAACAGTCATTTGATGTATAGAATTTTATATGATTTCAGGATGAAATTAATTGTGTACAATGGGATCCAAGTGGTTCACTATTGGCTTCCTGCTCTGATGACAGGACTGCAAAGGTTGTATTAACTTATTTTCATAATAACTGGAAAATAGCCTTCGACATGTGGCTTTGTGATCTGACTTGGAACTAAAAATTGTTCAGGTCTGGAATTTGAAACAAGAAATGCCCGTTTGGGATTTTCAAGATCATGCCAAGGTGAATCGTTGTTGTTATTGCTTCATTTGATTATTACATTGTCCGTTAAATATGAATCTCAATTTCTAATTGTTGGCTCTAATTAATCACTTACAGGAGATATATAAAATCAGATGGAGTCCCACTGGACTTGAAACAAACAATTCCCCTAACCATCTATTGTTGGCAAGGTACATTAATGCTCCTTAATACTGTTACGTTTTAGTTTTTTGGGTTCTGTGTATAGTTAATTCTTTGAGTGGTTACAGATATTAATCAATGATTTAAGAATTAGAATTTATCGCATCTAATCAATATTTTCTTTTCCAGTGCTTCATCTGACTCTACCGTGAAACTATGGGATGTAGACTCTGGAGGACTCGTCTGCAGTTTGAATGGCCACAGGTGTGAACCTCACTATCCTTGCTATATTCTTCTCCTCATGAAACACAAAGTAAAGTAATAATTGTATTAGTAGTCAGTTCCTCATACAAAATGTACACAAATAGTTAAATATAAATTCTTTTGGTGTTGGAAATGCAAACTGGTATATGATTGAAAAGATGAGAACAAATAGATAATGTATGGAGTACACACTACTAGATGGGCCTCCAACACAGAACAAAAATTTTATGTTGAGAACTGTAAAAATACATAATTCTTTAAATGTAATACTTAAAATGCTTTAAATGTAATACTTAAGGGTGGTTATGGAACCACATAAGCGTCTCTCTTTCTCAATCCGACTACACCTGTCGGTGGTACGTATAAATGTTTATGTGGTTTTCACAACACTACTTAAATTTGGTCATGTATTGAATGTGCCCCTATACTACTATATCTGTATCTATTTACCAATAATTAGTATTTAAAGACAAGTACACAATTCCGATGTATGATTTTACTTGATAATTTACAGGGACGCTGTGTATTGTCTGGCGTTTAGCCCAAACGGCAAGTATTTGGCAAGTGGTTCGCAGGACAAGGTGATGAACATATGGTCAGTAAAAGATGGGAGAATTGTGAAAACCTATTTTGGTAACGGGTGCATATCTGGAATCAGCTGGAACAAGAATGGTAACAAGATTGCTTACTGTACTCATAACAAAACTATTTGTGTTTCGGATGTCAGGGTGTAAATCGCCTTGTGGCTGGCTAGTAGTGTACAAACCACACAGAGATCAGCTAAATATGACTGATACCATGAACGTGGTTGCTTTGTTTTGTTGAATAATATGGTCAAATTTGGATGGATGGTTTTTTTTTATATTGTGTTTTGTGTTCTTGTTTTATGGTCATTTTGATTGGTTACCTTTATGCAAAGGTTAATCATGTGTCTTTAATAAAGATGTGATGGGTGGGTTTTTCTTCCCTCTTCTTTATTTGGGCCATAGGCGGTTTAATGGTTTATATATTTATTTTGTACTTTTTTGTGCATATGCATATGCATATGCTGGTAATTCATTTTATTGATTGTTTTTTCAGCAATGACACAAATATTTTCATGCAAAAAAAGAATAAAAAAATTATAATAAGTTATTTTAATATATATGAGGTTTATGTTCATGAAAGTTTTTATATAACATTTCCTTTTTATAAAAGTATTATTGAACATCTTTCAAGAAATCTGCAAAATTGCATTACATGTTAGCAAGAAATGTATTTACATGTTAGAGTTTGTATTATTTCTTCTTATTTAGCTTATACAAAATTGATGCCTTGCTTGAATATCCTTTTCTACTTTCGTTGATAATGGTAAGAAAGTTTTAGGTGTGGCATCTCAGTTAAATTACATCATTTATGGAGAAAAATATGTTAAATCATAAAAAAAATGTTAACTTAAATTATCATCAATGCGTTTTGGATTCTTTGGTGTAGATTAAAAACGAATTACCTTGTTAAAAATGCTTAGATGAGAGCAAGAGAGGTGAAAGATACAACATTGCCTCCAGCCTTTTAGGCTGTTAACTAGTTTCAAAATTTATCAATCATCTATTAGAACCCTTAACTTCTCGCGATTAATAGAATCACGAAAGAACTTTATGTGAAAAGAAATGTGATAGATACAAACACTTTACATGAAAAGCATTTAAAAATCTAATAAAGAAAAGTAAAAGTGGTAAACATCAAAGTAATGATAAAAAAATAAAAACAATAATAATCTAACCTTTTTAATATGTACTAAATATCAACTTCACAATACATTGATTGTTGTATTATTAGTTTTAATAATTGTATATATTTTTTCGTTAATTTTTTTATTTTAAACTCAATACTTTTACATCTCTTATAATATAATCTTAAATTTTGTCACTCTCAGCTTTCTTTCCTTATACATTTCATATTTTTTAATTTTTTCGTTTTACAGTTCGGTTTAAATTTTAAGAGTCAACACGCCGTAACATGTGTGGTTCATCGTTGTTAAGTTTTTTTCGGTTTAACGACCCCATAGTAATGTACGAGTACTAGATCCACTTAATTATTGTGTTTAATATTGTGTGTTTTAACGTCTACTTTCCGTTCGATTTTTATTTATTTATTTTATAATACGAGCTTTCTGATGTTCGTAATCATTAAGGATGGATGACGTAACATTAATGTTACTTGATTTTACGCTTGACCCAGTTTTGTCCAAGTATCTCATTATAATAAGAAGAAAAATTGTCGGTTTGGTTATTAACTTATTATTATTTGAAGGTCCCTCCAATGGCAGTTGGCATAAACCACCCTGCAACAACATCTTCTTCTACACCATCCCAAAATCACCATGCTCACCTTCACCAAATCCAAAACCCTCAAACTCACAACCACCATCATCCGCTCAATCCACTCCCAAATCACCTCACACCCACTAATCCCCCTCTTCATCTTCTCCATCTTCCTCATCAAACTCCTCCTCCTCTGCTCACGCCCACCACCACCGCCGGAGACACTCCCACCTCCGCCCAACGCCACCTGCAACGACGGCCACATCTTCGTCTACAATCTCCCACCCTTCTTCAACTCCGATCTAATCACCCCGTGTGAACTTTCAGATTTAGACCCCTGGCATTGGCAGTGCGGCGTCGCCACCAACGCCGGCTACGGCGCCACCGCAGCCGCCGCCGACCTCGCCGGAATCGTGCCGGAGAATCTAACCCACCTCTGGCACCGTACGAACCAATTCTCATCGGAGATCATCTTCCATAACAGGATGATGAAGCATAAATGTAGAACAATGGAGGCAAAATCTGCTACGGTGTTCTACATACCCTTTTACGCTGGACTCGCGGTCGGAAAATATCTCTTCTCCGATAGTACTACAGAACAACGTGACTCTCACGCCGTGAAGTTAATACAGTGGGTCCAAACACAACCCTACTGGCGGAGATCCAACGGCTCAGATCACGTGATCGTCCTGGGTCGGATCACGTGGGACTTCCGGAGGTTAACCGACCCGAATACCCGATGGGGCTCCAAGTTCCTAAACATGCCGGAGATGCAACACGTCACGAAGCTCACCATCGAAAGAGCTCCGGCGGACCACCGTGACGTCGGTATACCCTACCCCACCGGATTCCACCCCACCTCAATCTCCGACATCCGCACGTGGCAAAACTTCGTCCGAACGTACGACCGAACGTCACTGTTCACGTTCGTCGGAGCTGCACGTGACGACGTTGGCGACGACATCAGAGGACTGTTGCTAAAAACATGTCGTAACGAGTCAAAAACCGGTGTTTGCCGGTTGGTTGACTGTGCGTTGACTCCGTGTGCTAATGGGAGCTCGGAGATCATGAGGTCGTTGTTGGGATCCGAGTTTTGTTTGCAGCCGAGAGGCGATAGTTTCACGAGGCGATCGGTTTTTGATTGTATGGTTGCGGGTGGGATTCCGGTTTTGTTTTGGAAGCGTACATTGTATGATCAGTATGAGTGGTATTTACCCGCGGATCCGGGGAGTTATTCGGTGTTTATTGATCATAATGAAGTTGCACAAGGGAAGAAGTCGATAAGGAAGGTATTGGAGGGGTATAGTAGGGAAGAGGTGAGGAAGATGAGGGAGAATGTTATTGAGATTATACCCAACATTGTGTATGGTGGTGGTGGTCGGATGAAGGATGCTTTTGAGATTGCTTTGGAGGGGGTGATGAAGAGGTTTAAGGCGGAACGGGAGCAAGTACGGTGAGTATCCGTCCGCGCGAGATGACTTTGGAACGACGATACACGATACGTGAAATATTGTTGTGTGTCGGGTTTTGGTATGGTATGGTATGGTATTGTATTTTTGTATGATGTTATATTAAAATTAGTAGTTAATGGTTATTCGGTTGGATGTTGCACAAAAGGTGATATTAAAAAAATTCACAAGGTTGATGTGAGGAGTGAGAACTAGAGTAACTAGAGTAACAAGCTAGGCAGAGGAGGAGATTGTTCTGGTCGGATGTTGTCATGATCGTTTTGTGTGTGTTTTTTTAATTATCTTTTTGAGTCGGAATAAAAGTTGAAAACCATAAACAAGTTGTTAGAAGGTTCATGTCGATCAAAGTCATGCGGACATTCCAACGGTTAAGTCAGTATGTTTGTGTAGATGCTTATGTTATCACTAGTATATAAAGGGAATATGTGAAAAAGAGAAATTATAATGCTAGAGAAGGGGAAATAGGAGAAACCATTTATCTTGTACTTGTTAGATCTATATGTTCAATTCGCATATGACAATACTATCATTTATGTGTGATTTAAAGGGTCACAACAAGCAACAACTGTGCTAGCTTGTAAATTTCGGTCTTTTTGTTCCCATGAAGAGGACTTTTATTGGGCTGGGCCACTGAAATTTATATGGTATATGATGTACATGGACAGCCTGCCCAAACAGTGGGCGGGGTGAACGACCGTCCCGGATCCAATCTTCTCAATGGGCCCGGAATTTTAAATATTATATATGATGTATATATAATTTTAAAAACTACATGCTATTAACAAAGTAATTAATAAACTTAACAACAATTTAATTATCTTGATCTATCGAAACTTACGACCATTAATATTTTAGTTATTTTAGTTGATCAATTACCATTTATCCAATCTAAACTCGGTTAAAAAATGTTACGAGAGTCTAACGATTCAGTTAAGTAAGTAAATTAGATTATTTTGCTAAAATGCTTTTATTTATTTGTAAAATGATTATTGTCGTATTATAGATTTTTTACATACAGATTATTGATATTATATTACAGGGGCCTATTTTTTCTACTCGATCAGGACTCAAAATTAACGGGCCTTTACTCTCTGTGAGATCCTCTAACAGTAAACAATGGTATAGTATTTGTAACCTTGCAAAAGACCCATAAAACTCAAAGTTTGTTATACGAAAAGAGACAATTATCGATTATCTAAGAGAGGGTAAAAGCTCTCACCAGTCTAGTCCGTCTAATAACAAGGGGGTCACGAATGCATGTACGATTACTAAGAAGGGACCACTCCATGATATCATGCATACATTATACACATCTCCGAACGAAAGAAATATGTCGCATACATTCATCTCTCTCTCTCTCTCTTTGTTATCATCTTTCTGGACCCATTTTTTTTATTTTTTATCCTCACACCAAAGAGTTGTCATAGAGAGACTTTCCTTATCATGACATTCTAATACTGGTGTTTCGAGTGTGTAGATTGGGATAGCTCCAAGCCAATTGGATCGAGGGGTGAACTGATACGTGTGAAGACTATCTTCGACATCTACAAGTTTGATTGAGATTTGATTTTACACTAGTAAAGTAGATTTCCTAGAAGAAGTTGAACTTACTAAGTTCGACAACCCTTGTAATGATTAAAATCTCACGCCAACTCTTGTTGTGTTGCATGAATGGGTATTAACATCATTTCTACAAAAGATTTTAAATAAATAGTATTCAGAATTTATCATATATTAAAATCAACTAGTATATTATTGGATACGACTAATCCACGTACACACCATTAACTAAAGTTTACCCAAAAAAAAAAAAAAAAAAAAAAAAAAAAACCCTCTTCCCATTGGTTGATTTCCATAAACCCATTAATAGTCCAATACTCCAATAGTCGACTCAATTCACTGTTGTGGATTGAAGAAAGAGACCCAATATCATGCAACTTTATGTGCTGTAAAGTTGACCCAATAGTTTCGGACCCATACAATTTTAAGCCCATATCGACGTCTTCTTCGATGCCAAAAGGCCCAAAACCGTCTCGCGTCTTCTACTACCATACAAAATCATACATATCATATTGTTATATCTATTACTAATCAACTATTTATATGAATACATGATAATACTTGTAAAGTAAATATTATTACAATAGGCTACATGGCACGCACTTGCTAAGGTATTACTTCATAAGTTGTTCGGGTCCAGTTTTGGTAGAAACCGCTTGGGACATTTTAAAACTTTTTAAGCCGACCAACTAAAAATTATTATAAAGTCGATGTTGAAACCAAATAAATGACTGATTTGACCGGTTTCATGGTTACACGTAAGCAAAACAACCAAATTAATCGAGTCCAAGTTGTCCAAGACTTTGTTGAAGCGTTTTTGTGAGCAAAACTAAAAGTGCATTGACTTTTACGTACTTGGGGGATTTTTATGTGAAAAAACAAAAAGTATATTATTTTTCATCATATTTACCCCTTTTTAACATATTTTGGAAGTTAAAATTTTATATTTTTTGTCTGAGTGTAACATCCGATAAGAAGAATCAAAGAACGTCCCACCAACATATAATTTTCTTGAACAGCTAATTGAATTATTGACAAACCAGTGACATACTCAATCATCTCTGTTACTCGAGAGTATGTTACCTTTGGATCGGCATCTAATTATGATAAGTAACTTGCAAACAAATATGCAATTTCAAAAAACAATGTAATAAATTCAATGCACCTCCTAAAATTCTATTATTAGAAAAAAGACAACGTCGGTGGTGTGAGTTAAAGTACTCTCACCGATCAATGTCCTTAAGCATGTGACAACCTCATTAAGCATGACTTTGTTAAACTTACATTTTGTCACTCATGAAGTTATAATGCAACTCTCTTAACTTTAAGTACACTTACCACATAAAAATTATACTTTTTATATGTTTTCTTTTTGTTTCTTTTGCACAACTAAAATTTGATCGGTGGCTAACTCATAATTCTTTGCTTTCTTTTCTTTTATAACTTTTAGATGTATTTATAAATTTTTGAATGTAATGTTGTAAGGTGTTTGTTTTATCTATGTTTTGATGTAAATTTTATTAAAAAACCAAATAGCATATTGATAATTTATAAGTTATCAAAGTATAAATGTACAAGTCGTAAAACAGTTTCAAAGTTTCGTGTTGTTACAACTTTTATGCCACAACCTTTAACATATGTTAATTTTCAAATTTTCATATTTGTCATTGACATGTTTATTTTTATTAGCACTTCGACATGTTTATTTTTATTAGCACTTCGACATGTTTATTTTTATTAGCACTTCGACATGTTTTTTTCTATTAGATAAATATTAATGTCTAAGTCGTCATAATCAAGCATTACAAATTTTAACACTCCAGGGGCAACTCACTAAATTTTGTTCCCTCGTGCTATACATTCAAGATTTGTAAACAAAATTCGAACAATTGAGCTATGTTTATTACATGTGGTAATAAGTACGTAAAGATGTTAGATGAGAGTCTCATAACTGAGAGGCCGTGATTGTGGTATCTAATCTCACCCAAGTTGAAATAAATAAAAAAGTCGTTCAAACAAAAAGTAAAAATGTGATTACCAAATATTAATGTATCTGATCATAATTACAAGCTGATTATATATCTACTATTATCACATGTTGCAAGAAGATAACCACTAGCTGTAATTGGATAATTATATGATTTTGATGATTTAATACATGATTATCTAATAGTATTTACATATTCTAGTCACAAACAACCACATAGTAAAGTGAAAAAACTATTCAAAGAAGAATTCTGTAGTCACATAAAAAGTAATCAGCGTAAAGTAAATAATCGAAAACAAATGATATAATTATCATCAAAAATATTTTATATGAAGGATTAACCAACTAATCATGTAATCACATCATAATTTGTTTATTGATTACTACCTTTGGATAGATATTATTTATTATGTTTTCTTTTAACACCAAACTTCCACACACTCTTAATCTACCCTCTATATATTATTATATATGATGTGATCTGATTTAAACCCTTAATCTCTTGACACTATGCAACACAGATTGGTAGTTAGGTACCATTAAGCGAAAGACTATTTCATATTTAATTATTATATGATTAGTGAATTGTAATATATATATATATATATATATATATATATATATATATGATAATTAACATGTCGATAATCGTAATCGGGTGGTAAACATCATACGTTCAGAAATGATATTATTATTTAGAACAAAATCATGCATGTTTTGAATAATGTTCTGATGTGCCGGAAATGGTGAGAGGCCTTTTAAGGTTGTTCTTTGCAATAATGCAAAAGCATGTCTTTCGATTTAGGCATTAACTTGTCTTGAAGATGAAAGGAGGCAAATGATGATGATACGATGGCTTAGACCGACAAAATTGTGTTTTGTTTTCTTCTTTTTGCATGCATGCGATTTATTCTTTCTCTATCGGTGTTCAGTTATTTGTCTCAAGTGTTTTCTTTTTGCATCTGGATAAGTACAACCAATTTTGGAGTTTTGGCCCTTTTATTCTCCTTGAATACTTTGAGAGTAATGTTCTTGTAATTTAATACATATGCAATTTAAAGCTAGCAATAGTTAAAAGTGTATCCATCTAGATTTAACGGTACCCATATATTTGAAAATAATGTAGAATCGAAAGTAGATTAGTTTGTTGTTAATTTTTTTTTTAAAAATGTATGCAACCGGGCTAATTCTTTATGTCAAACTTTTCTCTCAAATCCTCAATTTTTTTATTTGGAAACATATGTTATTTATTTACCAATGATAACACGGTTTGTAACATGTGTTCCCTAGCCAATCAGTTGATTTTCGAGTATCGTCATAAACAAATGACGTGGGTTTCGTAAAATATTTGACAAATTTTTTTTAGTTTATTTCTATGTGCCTAAATTTTATTACCTAAACACTATTTTCATGTATTTGTTTAATTTTCTTTTAGAGTAAGTTAGTTTTAGACATTTCAAAATATATCCGTCAATTGTACTGGTAATTAAAATTAAAACAAATATGCGAAATGATTTCGGGTATGTTATAACTATACAGGTATAAACTTGCTTGGCATGTTAAATGAAACATAAATTCGTTAAAAACAACTATTTTCATTATTTTCTTGTTAGGCACTTCATTATTTTTGTCTCTTGATACTAATGATACATAAAAATATATTAGTTTAAAACATCCTATCGTTACAATATACATACTCTAAGCACAAATCTAACAAAATAAGCCAAGGAATTTCATGATATATTGATATATATGTCACAACTTCCACGTGCTCGACGGTAATTAATGGTTGGCTTTAAGTTTTTTCACCCGCATTCATGATCACGAAAAATCACGTTTTACATCTAAACTATGAGCTTATTTGATAAATTTTTTTTCTAGAACTTTCAAGTTTTCTTTTCTTACATCTCAACAAAAAAATATAACTGTTTAAGACGTTACTCAGATGACCACATATTCTATTGAGTGATAGTGAGATTTCATTCACTGTCACGAAGGCATCACACATGACGATAAGATATCACTCACTAACTCACTCATATAAAAGAGAATGATGAGTGAGATTTCACTCATCACAGGGGTTACAATAGAATTTGTTGTTCGAAAAAAAATTATAAATAATTAGATAAAACATATCATCACAATATAAAAAACAAAAGTAGTACAATATTTGGTGTTAGGTATGGTTTTATTTTTTAAGAGATTTCAAACAAGCCATCAAGTCATGAGATAAAATAATAACCAGATCACATATTTCTATTTTAATAAAATGGTAATTATCAAAGACACGTGTCAACATCATATTCATTCTCACAAAGATTTTCCCGATTCTCTCTCCTATTAAATAATTACCTAAATTACAAATAATATTATTTAAGTTTTTTTAGATTAAAAAGAGTTTTCTAATAAATTAAGAAATATATCTTTTTATTGATGTTATTTCTAAAGAAACAATGTTTTTCTAAAACATCAAATTTATTTAAAAATATGAAATATTTTAAATTTAGTGTTTTTAAAAATTAAATTTTATATAATCAAAAATAATAAAAAAATGAGAGTTATAATAAGGATATTTATAAAATGACAATTTTTAAACAAAATGTTTGTTTTTGAAAAAAATATTATAAGGTTGATATCGTTGTTTTATTACTTATAAGTTTTACTACTACGTAATTTAAATCATATCTTATTTTAAAATATCGTTTTATTATAGTAGAAGGATTATATTCATGCAACCCGTATAATACACGAGTTTACTAAAGTTAGTTTTTTTAATGTTTTCGTTAATATATTAATATATTTGTACCCACATTGTATATGTTTTTTTCTTTGTTTTTCTATAAACGGATGAAGATAATGGCATGTAGCTAGCGATGGTGGAGGTGGCGTTCGTGTTAACACATCCGGATGCATGCTAAGTTAATATGTTTTGAAATAGTAACTTATTTTGACTAATTGTATAACTTAAGTATATACATTATATAATAAGCCTATATACCAAACAAACAAAATGATGCAAACCATTCTATATTTATTTTTTTAAAAAAACAAGTCATGTGTTAACGTATTATACATGCCTTAAACACATAGTTGGCCAAATAGTTGGGTACCATTGCTGAAAAAAAGGTTACATGAAGATTTGGTAGGCCTAGGTATCTTCAATAATTCTTAGGTACTACTTAGTCTACCTTAAAATATTCAAAAAATCAACACCCTTTTTATCCCATTAAGAATCCAATGCCCCAAATGGTACCAACAAGTTGCAATATCTCCACTATATCCTAGACCATCTTACTGTTTTTACTCTTTTTAGTATCATGCACTCATAATAGTTGCACTTTCATGGTTTCCAAGTTATATATAAAGATCATGTAATCACAATGAATGTTCTATTTTTGTTAAATTACTATTCAAATCAATGTGTTGTAGGCAAATAATAATAGTACATAAGCAACTTTGTTCTAAACTCACTTAGCCTTGCCAAATATGAAACATTATGATTTTAAATGTCTTGCAAATGTTTATGTTTATATTATTTTATGCTAACATGATTGTCCAAAATATGTTATGCCAACGTGGTTTGAACGTAAACCCTCCTACGCCTAACACCTAACTAGGAGAGAGCCACAAATGAAGCTGCCTTTTTGTATCGTCTGGGTCAAGCTAATTGATAGCTAGCTTCACGGGTATACTAGATGGGATCGAATTATTTCAATTATAAGGGCATTCAGTACGCAATGTCACCTGATATACAGTTAGACCGGAAAACATTTTAACCGCGTTGATGTATTTTATAAAATAAGTAAAAAATCACATTAGAATTTGTTGTTAAGTTGTAGACATAAAAAATTTACTTAGCATCTACAAATAGGAGACAAGACATGTTAAAAGTCCATAGTAGACATGTAAGAGAATATGTATAGGGTTGTTCTTTCAATGGGGGTTTCAGAATAGAGAACAAGGCCTCACGAGAAGGTATAAACTGACATGACTTGTAGCATTTGCTAAACATATATAGGCACTACAATTTTATACATAGGTTGGAAAATCCAAACAAGACAATCTTGTATTCTATAATATTAAAAACCGATAATCTCTATAATCTTGCCACGTTTTAATGCCAAAAGTAGGTCCATCATGGGCCATTTTCATTTGCACATCGATGACGTTATGACGTTATGCATCTATAACATCATTAAACCCTAAACTCTAAATCCTTAAATGTTAAGTATCATGTCGGTGTTTGATACCAGAGTAAGTATGCTACATGATATTGTTATCATTCTGGATTTATAAATTTGCATATGAATCCAACCATGATTAGCACGAATGAATTAATTAGTGTTAAATGCCAGAACTAAGACAGCTACAAGTGTTGACGAAAGTCAAAATGATTTCTTGGCATCATCTTCACACACCATGTTATTCCCATGCTACAATTTTTTTAATACACTCCCCTCAATTAAATTGAGGTGTTCAAACTTGACCTACAATTCCAAAACATGGAACCATGTCTATTGGAAAAGCTTCACCATTCATATAACATTGTACAAAGTGTATCTTTTATTAAAAAGTGTATTTTAAAAAGTGTATCACGTATTTGGTCAATATATCATATAGGTTGACTTTTATGATCTATGGCTATATGGTTAAGAGAAGTTGGTGAAATTAATTCTAAGACCGCTTGTAGTAGTCTTGGATTGGAGTTGGGATGTCTATCTTTGAAAAACTGGAAACAATTGAAGCGTTGAAGCGTTAAAGTCAATGCATAGTGGTGAAAGGGGGTGCCAAAGTGGAGCGCCATGGCCTTCACAGACATCAAACATGAACCCTTGACCGATGAGGGGTTTAGTTAATCGTTTGAGTTAGCTAAAAGCACTACATTAAAATTAAACAAGCTTTAGTAATTAAACTTTGTTTTGCCTATGTGACGCCTAATTATCATTTTAACTAAAAAAATTAACCAAAACAACTACATATAATCTGAATGTTTGGTATTCTATAACGTGTTTAGCATTGTAGTCTTAATTAATGATATAATGATTGTAAAGTTGATGCAATATAACTTTTAATATTTTTCATGAAGAAATAAACAACTATTTAAATAAATCAAACAAGACCTCCTTGTCCCACTATTCATATATTCAATAAGATAAACATAATTCGTTAGTAAAAAAATATAATAATCATATTTGATCTAGAAGTATGTATGTTTTTTTAAATAAAAGTTCTTATATATTAAAAAAAACCTTACACATTATTAATATGACATTTTCTCTTAGAAACATGAAAATTACACTTATATAGTGCTTATAATAAATATATACTTTATTTTATTTTTTTTAAATAATTCGTAACATGTATCCTTACAATGCAAGGTATAGTAAACCCTTACATAATTATTTGCATTTAACTATATCCAACGTTCCTGCGTGTGCTTACTAACCAGGGGACAGTATCTCAACTCAAAATACCTATTATATTGCCCCTTCCTACTTTGAAATCAAATCATTTTCATTAAGCTATGTGTAATGGGTGTGATGCAAGAGGTTTGATTGTCACGTCAGCCCGGTCATGAAATGATCCGGAGAGGGGTCGGGAGATTCTTACTCACTTGAGGCGATGGTCCGATGGATAGAGGATAAAGCCATTGACCAAGCCCAAAAAATAAAACAACTATAAGCACACGTGTCATTTTTTGATGTTTTATAGCGTTACCTTAATAATATATTTACTTTTATTTTTCTATATTTGTTTTCAACGCTATGTTTTTTAAAGTACGTATGTATCATTGTGGCATTGTCATTTTTAACTATATCTCCATATAAATTTTATTGAACGTTTGCACACCATAAAAGGTAGGTAAAATCCGTTCGTTTTTAAAACAAAATTATGACTTATATCAAAACGGATGTTTCTGAATGAAAGATAAAATTATTCTTATAAATATCATTTTATAGCAAAAATAGGAAAAACAAACTTTTTAGGTCATCCATAAAATAAGTGTTGCTATTTAGCTATCACGTAAACATTACACTCACCAAGAGTTATGTAAATGTGGGTTAGTTTTCTAATTATTAACTAATCATTACCACTAATTATTGTATACATATTTTTGTTTTCAATCAATTATTTTTAAACTCATACTTAATAGAATGATATCTGTGTTGAAGTAAAAATGACATACATAGATGTCCACACAAATTGG
Organism: Flaveria bidentis; assembly: GCA_018326385.1. Taxonomy (NCBI): domain Eukaryota; kingdom Viridiplantae; phylum Streptophyta; class Magnoliopsida; order Asterales; family Asteraceae; genus Flaveria; species Flaveria bidentis. The sequence goes on along the minus strand of BJCM01206712.1, from coordinate 2,225 downwards.
TACATGACAATTCTCTGTAGAATAACGATTTACATATCTATATATTTTTAGTTAAAAACGATACAATTTTTAATTTATCTTATGTTAGTATTTGAATCATAATTTTTAATAAATTCTCTAACTCATACTTCTAAATTAGCAACCCAAGTGGCAAATGTTACGCCATTTCTATAGCTTTATATAAATCACTTGTCAGAAGAAGATATATATTTTAGACTTTTGTAATAGAAAAAGAAATAAAGATTAATTAAAGGCTTGAATTGGTAAATTTCCATGCATACTCTAGCAAAGAAAGTATTTGATGGGTATAATCATTATAATTTAAAAGATTATATGCAATGTACATATTTGAAAGTCAAGTAACTAGGACAAGACATTGTCAAAGTCAATGAAGTTAAAGTAACTGAGTTAAATTGTTAAGAAGCAACACAGATAAACTAAAAGTGCAGAATTTTTCACATTGGAGAAATATTGTAACTTTTGTCTTAAGAAAAATGTGCCATCCAAGTACAAGTGTTCAAGAAAAAACATTCAAACTTTGACTTAAATTTTGTTTTCTTAAAAGTAATAACAAGCAGAAAATCAAATAATAAATAAAATATCTTGTGCTCGATTTAGTTCTTGTTTTACTCAAGTTCTGAAAAATGACGAAATTGTTTTACGATCTGATGTACGCAATCTTACTTTACATTTATGTAAATGTCTGTTTTTCACAACGTAAACTCATGACCTCAAGTACACAAAACAACAAACTTACCCATTATTTTAATACCATCATATATGAAGGGGGTAAAAAGTCAAATAGCTTAATATTAATTAATATATAAAAATAGACTAGATTAATTAAATTAATTTAGGATACTTAATTAATAGTTTGGTTGTGATTTTTATATAACCAAATGTTGTATGATTATGATTTCTATATATTAATAATCTATATAGTAGAACATAACCATTATCAAAGCCTAACGTTTATGACTTTTATTATATAAAATAATATATTGCATTGGAGAATTTTCATAGAGAAATTGCTAGGATGTGCTTAGTTACAAGTAAAAAATATAACACAACAAAATTTTCTATGATGGAGAATGGTAAGGCTTGTCGAAGCTTCTCTTATATATGGTAGCCGAAACTCCCGAAAGGCTTTTATGTTGAAAATTAAAAAAATACAATCCAAACAAAATGTGAAAATAAAAGGTTTCACATTTTCTCCCTTTAACTTTAATATTCCAAAATAAAAAGAATTTCGTAGATATCCCTGAAAGCTTATAAAATGTCATATATATCTAACATATTAAATATATATATACACACATCCTTAGTTAATTAAATTTTACTTTACACCCTATTAAATATTATGTTTGAATGTTTTCTTATTTGTAAATGTTGGATCTTGTTTCTTGATAGTTTATCCAATAGATTTTGGCACTCGTCTACTCTAGTTTACTTCAATCACTGACTACCGTTTTAGCTTTTAACCCTGTTTCTATCATCAAAAATTTTTCTAACTCTTGTCAGATATATGTTTACTATTTTCTTATGTAAAATGTGAAACATGAGGCTATAGCTTATTATGATACATATTTTAATTAGTTTGTAGCTACATATATATTATATTTTTATATTTTGCTTTGTGTATATATATATATGATACTACTTTAGAAATTCATGTATTACACCGGTTATAAATATGAAACGATAAAATTCATAAATGTTTAGATATTTCTTATAATGAACTTAAATATTAGATTTTATAATAATGAGAAATAAAACGTCACATTTATAATTTATAAATATACGAATATGTATTTGCATAATGTAACACACAGTTCACTTGTGTAATATTAAAAAGCAATTGTAACCTACAATATGTAAATATATCAATAGAGTTTTTTTTAATCTTTTTAATTGAATTATATCTTGCTATAAAATATGCAGAATTCAAAACAAATAATTAAACAATTTAGTTGAGAATAAACAAAGTATTGATTCAAAAATCTTACAATTTTAATAAAAATTTAACTAGAGGGACACATGATAACATCACATTCATCTTTTATCATTTTTTTCTTACTTCTATCTCCTATTAAATAATCATATTAATTACTAATACTATTATTTATTTTTTAGATTAGAATAGTGTTTTATATATTAAGAAAGAGATATTTTTACTAATAGAATTCTAAATAAATAAATTTTATAAAATAAGAAAAAAATTGTAA
>BJCM01206711.1:0-11019 GCA_018326385.1 Flaveria bidentis | reverse complement strand
ATTGCCATAGGAGCACTTCACGGCTACACTTGCATCATAAGACTCAGTTTCAAGACATTATATCTGTTTTCAATGTTTTGTATTGTTCATTGGGTTGGCTCATGTTTTGCCACATTTTACATTTCTATTTCTTTGGGTTGTTTTCATTATACGCTTCCGCACAGTTTTCAAGTTTTACTTTGGTTGATTTGGTTTATTATTGCATATAGAGTCGTTCTGAGTAACTATTGACTGTGATCCTGGTTTGTTCACACGCCTCGCGGTTAAACTCCGCACGTGGATTTTGAGGGTGTGACATAAGAAAGGTGTACAGAACATAGTACAGGACCATTTGTCCCGTTTAGAGGACTCTAGGCATGAGGAGATTAGAGAGGACATGATTGATGATAACTTTCCACATGAAATATTGATGTTTATGAAAGCAAATGAATAGGGTTTTCCATGATTTGTAGATTTGGCTAATTACTTAGCGATAGGGGTTCTGATGAGAGGCATGACACATTAACAAAAGAAAGAATTCTTTGCAGATGTTAAGCATTACATTTAGGAAGACCCCTACCTCTTCCGCATTGGAGCAGATCAGATTGTACGTAGGTGCGTACATGGTGACGAGGCAAGGAGGATTCTAAGGTATTGCCGCTCAGGACCAACAAGTGGTCATTATAGAGTGAGTTTGACAGCGAAGAAGGTATTCGACGCTGGGTTTTATTGGCTGACAATCTTTATGGATGCACATGAGTTTGTGAATAGTTGTGATGCGTGTTAGAGAGTAGGAAATATCTTATCCTAGAATGAGATGCCACAGACTGCCATTCAAGCATGTGAGGTTTTTGATTTGTGGGGCATCAATTTTATGGGCTCATTTCTGCCACCTCGCGGGAACAAGTACATCCTTGTAGGCGTAGACTATGTTTCCAAGTGGGTGGATGCTCAAGCCTTACCTACGAATGATGCTAGGGTTGTTGTGAGATTTATTAAATAGTTGTTTTCCTACTTTGATACCACTAAAGCTCTGATTAGTGATCGGGGGACCCACTTCTACAATACGCAGATAAAAAAAGCCTTGCAACGGTATGGGGTTGTAAGGCCTCGTTCCCGGGACCCTCACAACTGGTCAATCATCGCACATAATATATATATATATATATATATATATATATGTGTGTTAACTTTAATAAAACATTGCAGCGGAAACATTAAAACAACATTTCATTATAATAAACGTTTTGGCAAAATAATACAATCATTCATTTCACATTATCATTTGTTCGCATTACAATGCAAAAACATTATACTAAAGAATGTCATCCAAAAAGATCCAAGTAGCCGCATTGTGGCATCCTCAGTAACCATTACCTACCAACTAGAAACATATAAAAGTCATTGCTGAATGAGTTCTAGTTTTAAAAATAAAATATACTTTACTTCCATTTAAAAAACCATCCTTTACGGTCGTACATGATCACACATCATACGTACACATAGATAATAACATTATTATCTTCATCATTCGTTCGTTAACTTTTGTTCATTCATCGTATATCATTAACATTCATTTTCATACATAACTTTCTTACTTTCATTCGTACGTTAACTTCTTTTGATGAGATGTACAGTACCCCGAACACTGTGCACGAAGCTGGTTACTGGGCTTGAGGTCTTTCATTGACCTCGAACATTATGCACAAAGCTGACTCCAGTACCTAGGGAAAGTACATTCACCACTTATCTTTTCTCTTTCATTCCGGATCAATGCCATATCCTATACCCCGAACATTGTGCACGAAGTTGGTTACTGGGCCTGAGGTCTTTCATAGAACTCAAACATTGTGTATGAAGCTGACTCCAGTACTTGGGGCAAGCGGCAAGGATCATAAGGATTAGACCCTAGTGTGCATCCTTCTGGGGTAGCTAACCTGCACACAGTTGAGCTAACACCCTTCATTGGGTGAGAACCTCCATATATTGCTTGCAAGACTTTCTTACATTCATTCATTCATTCATAATGCATGCATTCTTTCATTTCGTTCCTTTTATCGTTATCTTCCACTTTATGTTACATAATACTTTTCATTTCATTCATAAACATTCAACATAAAGCCATGGGAAAAATAACATACATAAATAGGAACAAGAACAAGAACATGCAGACATCACCATACAAGGCACCATCATACGTACATATCATACATCATAAATACTATCACGCTTAAGCGTCAATCATATCATACATCATCATCATCACACATCACCCAAGACTTTAAAAAGTCAACTTACATAACCCCAGGAAACCTCCAAAGTCAAACCTACATTTTACATTTTCCCCAAAATCAGAAAATATTTCTAAGTCTTTAGGCGCATGGGCATTATTCAGGCGCATGACCTTCTGAGCGCATGGGGAACACTTAGGTGCGTGGGGGAACTTTCAAGTGCATGAGCACTATTGGAGCGCATGAGCAACACTTAGTTATTTCTAGGCAATTCTAGACGCATGGGCACTATGCGGGCACATGAGTGCCTAGGCGCATGGGAATCCTGGGCACATGAACATTTAGTCAATTTCAGCCTGATTCTAGGTGCATGAGTATTATTCGGGCGCATGAGATTTTGGGCGCATGGGAACACTTAGCCAGTTATTTTCTGTTGGGCGCATGGGCCACTGTTTAGGTGCATGGGCAGTCTTAATCATCCTAAACATCATAAATCAATCCCCAAACATCATATAACCTGTTCAAAGCTTAAATCATACATTCTAAGCCTTAGAAATAGAACCATAACATCACCAAACACATACATAGCCCAAAATCAAGCCCCACCCGCAAACACACACATAGCCTAAAATCCAGCCATAAAACAGTTTAAAACAAGTAAAAAGGGGGTCCTAGAACTCACCTTAGCATCCTCTCGGTTATGACTTCTTCAAAACCATTTGCAATTGAGTTCAACCTCCTAGAAACCCACCAAAAAACACCTGAACACATATAAACACACATAAACATATAACTGAGGCTAAGGCCAGTTAAGAACATCATAAACACATGAATTCTTACCTTGAATTCGAACTTTTGCTCTTTTTCTTCAAAAATCCCGAGAGTTTTCAGCTCTCCTTTCTCTCTCTAAAGAAAATCCAAATGTTGAGTGTGAAAAGAGAGTGATGGGCAGTCATGGCACCCTTATCACCAATGTAACACCCGGTTATTTATTTTGAAGCCGACGAAAAAAGACAGAAATATAGTCCCAAGTCGAGGGATCAAACTTGCCAACGCGAGAAAGTTAAGAAGAGAGGGAGAATAAGAGGGGAGGGCAACCCACACCCTCCGAATATCTCCAAAATTTTGCAACATAGAGTGAAAAAGGAGAAAAGAAGAAAAAAGTTGGTTCGGGTGGATTCAAGTGTGCGAAATCGTCGTGTAGCGGGTCCAATCGAAGCTCTACTTCTAGGTGTGGTTTGTGTGAGTTCTAGGACCCTTAATTTAAACGTTTTTGGTCAATTTTAGGGCTTGAACATATCTGAAAACCCGTTTTTGTATGTGTGTGTGTTTGACCCATTTGTATGTGTTTGGGTGTGATGCATTTAGAGTTTGTTTCCAGGCTGGTGCGTGCTTGAATGGTGTTGTGGTATGCATTCCTAAGGTTTAGGATGGTTGATTTGGCTTAGAATGGGTTTGGATGAGCTTGGAGGTCGAAAATGCCAGATTGTGTTTGGGATGAACTGCATTCTGCATCAGCTAGGGCTAGACGAACGAATGTAGGCCATACGGCCGAATGAGGGGCGATTGAGGTTCATTCGCACGATTGAGGTTCATTCGCATGACTGGGAGCCAGTCGCATGGGGAGTCATGCGACTGAGAGCCCATTCGCATAAGTACTTATCCGCATTAGTTTCATCCGCACAAAGTGTTCATTCGCATTAGTTCCATTCATATGGGACTCATCCGCATTGAGTTCATCCGTATGAGGACCATTTGCATGGTTCATCCGCATTGGTGCATTCGCATGATGTTCAGTCGCCTGAAGGCCATGCGACTGAAGGATGCCCATACACCCAAGTAGGGTTGGTGTACCCGAGGAAAATGTAGTTTATGTACTGACTTTCAGGGGAAAGTTCAGATGTAAGTTTTGACGTGGAAGTTTCCCGTAAGTTCATGTAATATGACTGTTGGGGCCTTAGAGGTTATGTTGGGCATGATGTTGATGTTGATGATATGCGATGTTGTATGTTTATGTATGATGCCCCGTATGATGATGTTATTGACTGTGTATGTTATGTTCCTTGTTATGATGTATGTTTATCTATCCCGTAACTTTACGTTGAATGTTAATGAATAAAATGAAAGTATTATGAAACGTAAAATGAAAGATAATGAAAAGAGGAACATAATAAATGAATACATGCATTAATAAATGATGAAAGTAAAGAAAGTCTTGCAAGCCTTGTATGTCGGGACACGCCATTAAAAGGTGTTAGCCCAACGGTGTGTGGGTTCGCTACCCCGGGAGGATGCACATCGGGGTCTTTCTTTGTGATTGAGGATCAATGTGATCACAAGGTCAAAACCATAAGATGTGATCAAGGAACTGAATTCAAGAACCAAATACTTGATACATTTTGTGATGAAAAGGGTATTACAAGACAATATAGTGCTCCTAGGACTCCTCAGCAAAATGGTGTTGCTGAGAGGAGAAACTTAACACTTTTTGAAGTTGCAAGAACTATTCTATCTGACTCTAAACTACCCATCACCTTCTAGGCTGAGGCAGTCAACACTGCCTGCTATGTGCAAATCAAAGTTTTAGTGGTTAAGACTCAAGTTAAGACTCCTTATTAACTTTGGGATAAGAGGAAACCTGTTATTGGTTTACTCAGGTCATTTGGATGTCCTTCCACCATCTTGAATACCAAAGATCAAATTGCCAAGTTTACTGAGAAATCAGATGATGGACACTTTATTGGATACTCTTCCCAAGCTAAGGCTTATAGAGTATACAATCTTAGAACTAGAGTAGTTGATGAGTCAGCCAATGTTACTTTCAATGAGCACACTCCCAGTGTGACAAGTTTTGGTCTTGATTGGCTATTTGATCTTGATTTAATTACCAACTGTTTTAACAAATCTTATGAGCATGTTTCAGGATCTATAGACATACTACCTACAGGTGATCATGATTCAAGATTTGAGCTAAGAAGACCTTCAAGCTATACATCTTTAACTCCAGTTGTAATTAACTCTGCAAATGAAGTTTCTATCAGCACAACAATGACAAATTCAGCTAATACATCTGAGATGCCTTCAAATTCTAGCTCAGAGGCTCCATAACCAGATAAAGAATCTTCAAATGTAGAAGAAATTGGTGGTGGTGATAGTGATCAAGAATTTGTTGATGTTGACAACCACTCCATAGAAGACAACATCAATGATATCACACACTCTTTGGATCAAGTCTCTCTTGATAAGTGTGACAATATGGTGGGAGAAACATCAATGTCTGATTTAAATTTCTCTAATTTAGATATCTCTCAACAACTTGTGATCCCTCAGCTAAGGATCCACAAGTCTCATCCCACTGCAAACATCATTAGAGATGTTGACACAAGGGTAAGAACAAGAGGACAAACCCATGAAGCAAATGTTTGTATTCACTCTTATTTCTTATCTCAGATAGAGCGCAAGAAGATTGAAGAGGCTCTGAAGGATGGAAGTTGGGTTGAAGCTATGCAAGAGGAGCTGCTTTAATTCAAAAGGCAAAAGGTTCAGAACCTATGTCCTCTTTCTCATGAGAAGACTACTATAGGAATAAAATGAGTGTTTAGGAATAACAAAGATGATAGAGGAATTATCATAAAAAATGAAGCTAGACTAGTTGTTCAGGGGTATTATAGATGAAACTTTTTTCATCAAAGGACAAGGAAATGACGTGATGCTAGTTCAAGTATATGTAAATGACATCATCTTTGGTTCAACTAATTCAAGGCCCTGCAAAGACTTTGAGAAGCTATTAAGGACATATTTGAAAGAGGGGCATGAAAACTCACTTGATATTTATTAACAATATTTGTTAAAAAAATTATAATTATCATGATTAATCAATAACTAAAGATAACATAGTGACCAATAATAATTTAATAATTTAAACTATTATTTAAAGTCTATTTTTATAAACATAAACTAAGCACAATATTTGTTAATAATATTTTATAAGAAATTTTATAGTTTTTAAAGTGATAAATTTACAGAAAATAATTAGATAACTTTAAAAATAAACAAATTTACAAAACAAATTTTTATAAATTTTAGAAAATTTTCTATATTGTTTTAAAGGTTGAAAAAACCTAAAAAATATGTTTGAGGGTGCCCGGGTTCAAACCAGGGATCTCAAGCTAGGAATGTGAGTGTGTAACCAATAGACCAGGCCCGCAACCATGGTAAGTGTTGATTTTTTTAATTATAAAAACACAGTTAATAAGATACCCCCAAATCACATAAACCTTAGAACGATTGTGATCCAAACATAACATTAATTCATTAATGATTACATAAATAAACTTGGGGCTTTGATTTCCCATGTAATTTCGAGTATGTGTATATGTCTAATTTACCCGGTGTAAATCGAATTGATATTAAGAACAGACGAAGAACAAGAGGCGACCGAGTTGAGTACGATTGATGAGAAATTGATGATGATAATCAAATTCGTCGCACAGGAAGCTTCTAACAGTTTCAATGATGAAAAACCCTCTGTCAATTTCATCTATGATTGATTGGATGTTGATGAACACAACGGCTGTAGGTCACGATGAAGATGAGAATCGATTGTGTTGAAATTGTGTTTGTCAGATGAAATTGAATGTGGTAATTGATTAGAGATAGATAGACGTTTGATTAGGTTGAATTAATTATTATTGACCTTTAATGTTCGAACGACTCTATGATTAAGGGGCATCGGTTATTCATTCAATTGGGAACCGGTGTTTAAACGCGATTAATATGTGCATTCAAGTTCGAAACATACTCTCGAAACGATTTGGAACGGTTTGGGAGTCAAGATCGAAGGGTTTCGGGTGTTTTGAAGTCGCCGGAGCTCGGCCGGAGTTCGCACTGGAAATGCGGGGATTAAAAAAGGGGGTTTTGGGTTTTATGGTTTTTACACATTTAGCGAGAATATGTTTTGTTTAGGGACAAGTAATTTTCTATTTAACGACAACAATGGTCCTTACAAGAATATAACGACGTTAAATTTCAATTTAACGAAAAATACAAAAAGTTACATGTTGTGGGATGAGTTTTGTTTAGGGACAAGGAATTTTCAAGTGTGGGGAAATTTGATATGATCTTAAATATATCTAAAGTATATGCATATTTGCTACATTTAAAATACTTTTGAACCTGTTTTTATTTGATATTAAACCTAAATACTTCATAATTCGATTTTGGAGAATTTTAGAAAACATGAACTAAAAGACCATTCATCCGAACCAATTAAAAATTCTAAACTAAAAACATCACATAAGGATTTACGTGGGGTAAAAACAAAAACTAGTATTACATAATGTAAATTGAATTATCAAACTTTATTTTAGTACGTATATTGTATAATAATATATCATAAAAACGCATGTATTCGTATGATGGACTCGCAAGACTCGGAGGCTTTAAGGAGTTGTTTTTTAATTTGTGATGACTAAATTATGTTAATTAGGCCTATAAAAATTGCAAGTGACGTTATGAAGAGGCTGTCAAAATCAATGAAATTAGATTGCATAGCGCACTCAAGAATGATCCAAAAGCCCCGTTAATTGAAAAAATATGGGGCTATCGTTTGTTTTAATGAATTTAAGGAGGCAACGACGGAGAAGACTGGGAGGGGGACAAAAAACTATATTTTGAATACAAAAATATATAAGTGACGGCAAAAAAGCTCATGAGGGGGAAGAAGAACAAGATTCAATATTTCTCATTATTTTTCGTTGAACTTGGGCACTATTGAGTATTATTAGAGAGCAATATTAAATAAAAGAGTAAGATTAAAAAGCAATGATTGAAACATTCAAGTATTAAAGATAATTCGGTTTCGTCTGGTTTTCAATTATATTTCTTTTTTTAATAATTTTTTCACATTCATGTTTATAAAATTTAAAACTTTATTATTGTTTTTGATGTTTTTAAATACTTTGAGTAGCTTACTTTTTAGTATTACCTAGGTTGGATTGAAAACTAATACGTTTTGAATAAGGTTCGATTTTGATCTCGTATGTTTGCTTATTAATCTTAGAACTTTTGATTATTTTCTCAATTAAATAAGGACACATGTATTTATACTTAAAAGTTATTGTCATGCTCGTGTATGTTTGATCTTAATTAATTAGGGTTGTGTGACATCTAGATTGGATTTGCATGTTACAATTAATTACTTTATTTTTTTACTTTGATTAGAGATAATCTTAGGAGCATTGGTTATGATTTGATTGTACTATTTAATGTGCTACCTTATGTAAAACCTAGGGGTGATAGATATTGCTTAACCCTAAATACGTATTTTTAAAGATAGTCATATGAGTCATTACCTTTGTGTCATCACTAGTTGTATTCTTGCCTAAGTAGTTATTTAACATGTTTGATCTTATTCAAGTTTCCAAGTTTGAATTCTTATTTGTTTATTTCTTCCGTCGTGTTAGATTAATTAATTTTAGTTAAATTGTTTGATTTGTTATTTAGTAGTTAATTGAATTAATTAAATCAATTGGGTTTGAAGTCGATAGAGGTTTAGTAACGAAAGCCGCTAAACGTGTCTTTAGGGTTCGATATCTAGACATACCTAAACTTTACTGTATCAGGACCGATACATTTACCGTTTATGTGAAGTTTAGTTAGGAATTTTTAAATTTTAAACTAATTTGTGAAAAATATTATTAAAAGAAAATAATATATATTTTTTCACACATCACAAACAAAACTAGCAAATTCCACCTTTTACTTTCTATCATATCTATACATAGTTTAAAACATGAGGTCCAGCAAAGCCATTTCGACTAAGAAGCAGATTCTCCACAACCGCTTTCAAGGCTCTTCTTAACAACCCAACACCTTCACATTGTGGCAACTCCACCACCACATCCACTAAGGTTCTGCCGCCTACCGTTGCCATCTCTGCCTTCACTACCTTTCCACCGACCGAACGAATGGCCTCCGTCAAGTCGTGGTTCAGTTGGAGTCGATCCTCGCAGCAGATAATGGCTCGGACGGTTGTGTTATCGATAGCGTTGATGAACACTTGGTCAGCCCCACCAGGTATGAAAGATCTTGGAGAAGCCGTTAGGTCCGCAAGCATGTTTTCGATCTCTTTTATGTGTCGCACAGTCTCTGATAGCACGGAAGCCTTGTCGCTCTGTAATATACAAGTATTTGTCTACTTAATTCAGATTACACTCATCTATTTTCATTTTAGTATAACATATATTTGAAGAAATATATTTGAACATGTTGAATCCTTCTCCACACTTTTATTTCTTGAGATCTAAAAGAAGTGTGCAAACTATCGGAAAACTGAGTATTATAACTACATGGTCAAAATCTATAACTTATAATGATTTACTCTTTATATGTCAAATATAAATTTTTAGATGAAAGTGTTAAAATAAAAATAGACATTTACTCTTTAAACTAATAAATTCTACTTAGTCTATTTCCATTCATGGGTACCATCCTAAACTATTTTCAATAGAAGCAGCCCACATTCTTATAAGTGGGCTTGAGACTTCAAGATATACTATGTTCCAATGTTAGACTCGAGTCTACACCCAACAAACATCCCCTCAACCTCATCCCACTATATCACCTTCAATGAAACACAAGATACACCATCTTAGTTAGAGACTTTAAACTAGTCCAAAATCATAATCAACAAACCATCATTGACATGAGGACATTGGAAACAAGGAAGCATGTGGGTTTTGATACGTACCTTTATTAACTCAGGAAATAATTGTCGAAGAGAGTCGTAATGGTCATTGATTCGCTTTCTACGGTTACGCTCAGAGAGCGCATGCTTCTGGGCTGCTAACTCGGTCATCTCTTCTTTTTTCATGATGACTACCAATCCTCCATTGATGGAGCAACACGAATCACCACCATTTGCAACATCATCACTTTCTTGAGCTCTATAGTCACCTTGATATGAAATCACCATCTTTTGTTGTTGGGTGATAGAAAAACGGGGTCATAGATAAATGATGAAGAAGATTAATTTAAACAATTTAATGAAAAATTATTGAGAAATATCTCATGGAAATATTTTTAATTAACTTTGTAATAAATGTTGTGTGAGAGTAATTAGTTATAAATAAACATAATTTGTGTAAGAAACTAGGATATTTGATATTAAAAGAGACTTGTTTTTAAAAGACCAAAACATAGATAAAAAAACAACAAAGAAAAGTAAAAGTAGTATACTCTTTTTTTAATACAATTTTAATTTTAATAAAATTTATACGGCACACTAGAAAAAAACTAATCACAGTCAAATTATAATAAACGGCATACAACACACAGGTATAAATCACATAAAAGCTGAGAAATTGAGTACAACAAATAAGTGTCAAGAAACGCGCGAAAGGGCAGATTGAAGAAAATAAGGGTCCCGCAACTAAGTCTACGATTACCCTTCCTACCACAAATTCCGTTAAAAGTCCTTAAATTTAATTCTACGCCTCCACGCACTCCTATCCTCGATCACGTGCTCAGAGAGGTGCAAGTCTACCTTATCTCGCTTAATTACCTCGTCCTAACTCAACCAAGGTCTACCATATCTCGCCTAATCACAGTCACAAATTAGTTTTCTAAAAAGTATATTAATAAATAGAAGTTATTAAAGAAAAATCAAAGTAGTGATAACTCACCAAATAAAAATATTATATATATATATATATGTATATATATATATATATATGTATATATATGTATATATATATGTGTGTATATATATATATGTATATATATATATGTTTATATATATATGTATATA
>BJCM01206710.1:0-13832 GCA_018326385.1 Flaveria bidentis | reverse complement strand
AACTATGAAGTTGGATTGGGTGTTCTGGACGCTCTGGACGGCTAGGGTTTATGTATATTCGAAGTATCTTTCCAAGTGTTCTATTTTTCCACGAATTAAGTGGTATTTATAGGTTTGCAGCTGTCATTCGTACGACTGAACCATTAGCATGGTTCAGTCGTGCAACTGACTCATGCGATTGAGTCATACGCACAACTGAAAATTCAATCGTGCGATTGAGTCAATCTTATGCCTCAATCATACGACTGATCCAGTCTCCTGGTTCAGTCGTGCGACTGGTTCATTAGTATGATTTATTCATGCGTATAGTCCATAAGTATGGTCCATTAGAATGAATAATCACCCTACTAAGTTGAACATATTTCCCAATTATCATTGACTTAGAATTGTATACAACAATCTCAAACCTATATATGAAGTTCATACATATGCCTTATACTTAACACAATAATAATATGAAATAATCAAAGATAAATAAACTTCAAACGTATATCATATTTCATTGAATAATTACATTACACATGTGTAAGAAATGAAAGACTTTTACATTAAGAAAATAAACTAGGAGCATAATGTATCAACACATTTTCTTTTTTGTATTAAAACAAAATGCTTTGGTAGGCGAGATGCTTAAGGCTTTGTGTGATTGTTGTGTAGGTTGTGGTTCTATTCCCACTGCCTACAACTATTTTTCTTTGATGTTTTTATCACATTTTTTGACCTTTTTAAATTTTTTTAGTTTTAATCTTTTTTTATCTGTTTAATTATTTCTTTGATTTTTTCTTCGAGGTTACTATAGTTATATTAATACGTCGAAACGTAACGAAGTTTGCATACGCTTGCAATGTGTTATTAGCCACGGTACTATAGTTATATTGCTAGGTCGCAACGTACCAAAATTTGCATACGCCTTGCAACGTGTTACTAGCCACATTAATGTCATTATATGACCTCATGAAGATGTGTATGCCTTTTGTTTAAATCACTTTGTATAAACTATTATGTCATATTGTACGAAGCATCGTGTTGTTTTAATATGTGTCTTTTATTTACTCAAGTGCATTAATGGCCAACATTGGACCGTTGGTTACAAATGTCCCGCCGCGAAGCATGAGTAACTTTACTCAGTGTTTTCACGCTTGGGTCAAACCGGTTGGACTGAGATTCGGTGTGGGTAACAGTCCGATCTACACAAGTTCGTTTTGTTGTTTAGAAATCGGCAGGTTGATACCAATTTGGCGGTTAAACCGATAATTGTTGATCTGCCAGTTGGATCGGGGTGCAATTTTTGCCACTTTTTGATTCTTGACCTTCATGATTTATGTCTTCAATTAATGTTCAAAAAGTAGCAAAAATGTGTGGAGAAGGTAAAGAGAACATAAACTCATAAAAAGAAACGTGAAAAAATGAATTTAAGTAGTAGATAAAATACTCAAATGAAAATAAATAAGATTATGTGTGTAAATAGAAATACCGTTTCACCTTCCAATATCATCTCCACTTCCCCACACTTTACTGAAAATAATATATATCTTTTAACTCTATTTATTTATTTATTTCCTAAAACAATCTTATATTTTCATAATTTGATTTTATTGATTTTTAAGTTTTTTTATATTTTTAAAGTTTTTATATCTATTATGATGTCATTCGGTTAAAAAACAATCAAACCGATCCGACCAGTACAACCAGTAAATCAATAAAATATCCGATTCAACGATGAATTTAATTTTAAATACATTAACTTTACTCGTTATTAATCATGGAGCATATCAATTAATTTAACTCCATGGAATCAATTCCATCTTTTTTTATTCAACACATGTGTACGGATAAAAGGCATCAAAATGAGTGGCATTCATCATCATCACTCACACAACCACCACTACCACCACCACCACTACCACCGCCACCACCACCGCCACGATGACATTGAGCTGCAATATCCTCCACCATCTCTTCTCCTTGTTCATCACACTCACACTCACACTCACACTCACACTCACACTCACAGTCGCCGAAGAAGACCCAATCATCACAAGATTCCAAGAATACCTCCAAATCAACACCGCCCACCCCTCCCCCAACTACCACCAAGCCTCCGATTTCATCCTCCAACAAGCCAAAACCCTAGCCCTACAATCCCAAACCCTTGAATTCGCCCCCAACAAACCCCTAATCATCCTCAAATGGCCCGGCAAAAACCCCAATCTCCCCTCAATCCTCCTCAACTCCCACACCGACGTCGTCCCCGCCGAACCCCACAAGTGGTCCCACCCCCCTTTCGCCGCCGCGATCCACAACAACAACATATACGCCAGAGGGTCACAAGACATGAAGTGCGTGGGCCTACAGTACCTCGAAGCCATTCGCAACCTTAAAGCTTCAAACTTTGAGCCCTTGAGGACGATTTATGTAACCTTTGTGCCCGATGAGGAGATTGGGGGCCACGATGGGGCTGAGATGCTTGCGAATTCGAAGGTGTTTGATGAGATGAATGTTGGGGTTGTGTTGGATGAGGGTTTGGCGTCGGAGGATGAGATGTATAGGGTGTTTTATGCGGAGAGGTGTCCGATGTGGTTGGTGATTAAGGCCACTGGTGCACCTGGGCATGGGGCGAAGCTGTATGATAACACGGCGATGGAGAATTTGTTGAAGAGTATTGAGAGTGTGAGGAGGTTTAGGGCTTCTCAGTTTGATATGGTGAAGGCTGGGCTCAAGGCTGAAGGTGAAGTTGTTTCGGTTAATATGGTGTTTCTTAAAGCTGGGACTCCTTCTCCTACTGTATGTATCTCTCACTGTCTGTTTGTTGTTATCTGATTTTGTCTTTATAGTTTATACAATACAAGAACAAGTCTTGATGGTTCACATCCGAGAAGGTGTAGGTATGGGTTGTTGTTGTTTAAGGCGCACCCAAGGCGTGAGCTTTTTTAAGCAAGACGCCTAGTATAAAGATGCTATTTTTAGGGGTTATAGACATGTTTTAGGCTCGCTTAGACTGTTTTAAGCGAGACACATGGTATAAAGATGCTATTTAGGGGTTATAGACGTGTTTTAGGCTTGCTTAGACTGTTTTAAGCGAGACACATGGTATAAAGATGCTAATTTTAGGGGTTATAGACGTGTTTTAAGGCTTGTTTAGACTGTTTTAGGTTGATTCTCTTCTTGTTTAGGCCTAGTGTAACTCTTAATTGTTTCAAGCTTGTTCAGATCATATTTGGTTGAAGTTTGGCTGAAACTTGGTCTGCAAATGTGCCGAGCGCCTGAAATGGGGCTTTTAAAGCAAGGCGACAAGGCTGTGTTGGGCTGTGTCTTAGGGCCTACGCGCATGCTTTGTAGGCTTTTTACAACAAGTTGTAGTAGTTAATAGGAGTAGTAAAAAAATCTGATTTGATTACTTGGTTTAAGTTCAAAAGCATCCTTAACATGCTGTATTGTATGTATGTGTATTACATGGATGGATAATTAAAACATTAAATTTATAAATATATATATTTATTTGTAATTACTTATTTTTGGTGGTAATGATGTCAGAAAGTTATTCCTACATATTAAAGAAGGTAATTTGCAAGTATAAACATAAAAATCAGGAGTTATATTGGTGTTGGTTTTTATCTACAACAAAGGTAGGTGTAAATAGTTAAGAGTAATTACAAAAATATCTGATCTACGTTACTTGGTCTAAGTTCCAAAACATCCTTAACATGTTTGTTAGGTATTGAAATCAATGAGAAGGTGTATGTGTGTGTGTATTGTATTGTATGTATGTGTATATAATGTTTTGCATGCATGTAATGGATGTATGGACTATAATCAAAAACATGCTTTCTGCACCAGGGTTTTGTGATGAACCTGCAGCCATCTGAAGCACAGGCTGGTTTTGATATCCGGGTCCCACCGATTGCTGATCAAGCTTCCTTGGAGAGACGAATTGCCGAAGAATGGGCTCCGGCTTCCCGCAACATGACATTTGAGGTAAAGTTGTTAGATCTCACTTCCTTTGTTGTGTGTGTTTTTAGAAATGACATGGCTGGTTTGTGGATGTTTAACTGTGCTTTTAGCTTGGGCAGTTTAAGCAGAAGGTGTCTGTATATGACGAGAATGGAAACCCAGTTTTGACGGCTCATGACAGTTCAAACCCGTGGTGGGGCCTTCTAGAGGGAGCTATACATAAAGCTGGTAGGAAGTTTGGAAAACCAGAGATCTTTCCTGCCTCAACAGATGCTCGCTACTTCCGGCAGAAGGGTGTGCCAGCAATCGGCTTCTCTCCAATGGCAAACACTCCTATACTTCTTCATGACCATAATGAGGTCAGCCTCTTCTACTTAGTCAAACAAAGTGACAATCTTGGTTTTTTTTAATAATCCGTCACCAGAAAACTCATTGGACCTCATCAATCCCATGCTAACCAATGAAACCGATGAGTTTAAACCTTAGACCTCTTCTAGGGGGAGATACCAATCTTGATTTTTGTCACATGGTAGCAAATCTTCTTTTAGCTTGAATCCTAGATGTTGCAAAATGGATGGCTCAAAGCGGACAATTTTTATGATAAAGGACAAGTAAAAGAAAGCAAAAAACCAAGAAAGTGCAAGTAATGCAAAATGTGAGCTTATGGGTTGTGTTTGTTGCAGTTTTTGAACAAGGACGAGTACCTGAAAGGGATTGAGGTGTACGAATCTATACTCAAAGCTTTCGCATCTTTTCCTGCTGAGACTCAAAAGGACGAAGCTATCAGAGACGAGCTATAAAAAGATGAACATGATCGGTGTTGGAGCTCATCATTTTGTACTTGTTAGAATTGCAGCAGGCATAGGGCATGCAGTAATTCTATTGGATGTTAATATGGCCTGAAGATGATTGATGCAATGATCATTGAGAACATTTGGATACTGTAACTTAAAGAAAATGACCTCTTTTTATTGGCAGATTTGCAATAAACAATGAAGGCTCTTTCCCAGAAAATGAATTAAGATCATGCCTTCCACTGTACTCCACTTGATATGATTGTCTTTATGTTTTGTTCTTGTACTCCACTTGATATGATCGCATTGCTGTTGATCATTGTTTATATAGTATAGATAGATAATTTGAATACAAACAATATCAGATGATATCTCCTGATATATGCTAATTTACTAAATAATAATACAAGAACTTATTTCTTTTAACTTTAATCCAATATAAAAAAAAACCTATGAGACCCAAGGACTTGCAATGATCATCAAGTCTTGGCAAGGAGTCTGAAGAACATGATTAGAGCTGTTAACAAAAATGAAGTGTGAAGTTTTGGCGCAGTCTGAATGTTATTGCCGGTTCTATTGGTATGCCTGCAATGTAACCATATGAACTCATCTTGGAATATAGCAGCAATGTCAATGTAAACCCCAAAAAGCTAAAAAGTTGTAATGAATATTAATAGACTTACAAGTGTGGCTCTGGACTGGTCCATTCTTCGTCTGAACAAGCAAACTCCGTATTCTAGTCTGTGTATGTTTTTTAGATCCTCGTCTATTTGATTGTTCTTACGTCTAAACATGTATCTAAAACATGTTTTTTAACACCATATATGCAGATGGTTGCTTCAATGTTGACAAATGACTAGTGTACTACTTATGATTATCAAAAAGAGTAAAGAAAAAACTATTTGGCATAATGCCATGCTAAGTTATGCTAAATGCATTCAGTTTAGCAACTTAACAATGATGAAAATTGTAACATGGAGATGCTAAATGTAACACCCGGCCCCTCACACCAATAATATTGTCCGTTTTGCTCACGAGAAGCTCACGGATTTACTTTTGGTTGCCCGGACAAACCTCATCAGGATGGTGAGTCCTCGGGGGTGTTCAGAGTGACACCTTAGGCCAATCCCACATCCATAGATGGGATGGTGGGGCAAATCTTATCAAGGACGATAAGTCCAAAGGGGGGGGGGGTGTTTGTAACATCCTAGGCGAATCCTACATCGACGATGGACAGAAGAGATTACTAGTTCATAAGGAACGTATGGCTCTTCACACCAACAATATTGTCCGCTTTACCCACGAGAAGCTCACGGATTTGCTTTTGGTTGCCCCAATGAAAACTTCCCAGGGAGGTCACCCATCCCTAGATTGCTCCCACCTAAGCACGCTTAACTATAGAGTTCTCCTCTCATTCACAGCCAATACGCCCAAAACGCGTTGTTGATTTTAAAGATCAGACATTCCTTATGAACCAGGAATATCTTCTGTCCACGATTGATATGGGATTCGCCTAGGATGTTACAAACAACACCGACCCCTCACAGCAACCATATTGTTCGCTTTGCCCACGAGAAGCTCACAAATTTGCTTTTGGTTGCCCAGTGAAAACTTCCAAGGGAGGTCATCCATCCCTGGATTACTCCCACCTGAGCACAATTAACTATGGAGTTCTCTCATCCACAATCAATACGTTTAAAAGTGTTTTTAATGTTAGAGACCAAACATTCCTTATGAACCAGGAATCTCTCTGTACACGATCGATGTGAGATTTGTCTAGGATGTTACACTAAAGCTATTTAGAATAAAGTTGTGCTGCTGTGCCACCTGTACAAAGCAAAACAAAACATACCCAACGAATTTTATCTTTCATTCTTTCCAAAAAGCCACCTAAATACCTAATAAAAAACAAGATGAAATATGGTAGCAGGTATTTTTTTGAAAGAAAAAAGGTATCTTCTGTGAATTCAAATTGATGATAATGTTTTTGTCCCTGAGTTGGAATGGCTTACAAATAAGAATGCCAAGAACATGCAACTCTTAGTTTCTGCTACCAACTACTTCATAGATAAAGTGATGGTAACAAACCGAATATCTAATAATTATAATAAGAACTTCCATTTGTGCCAAAATTGTATCAAACACTTGGAGTTTTTTACTAAATGGCGTTGGTTTTACTAAACAATTCACAAGAGGTGTTGCTTTTGGTTTCGTTTTACAAGGGGATCACCACCATTGCTAATGGCAATGACTAGCCAATATTCTGAAAATATAAAATGGTAAGACATGTGTCACGTTTGTTTCGAGGTTAAGATGGCCCCTAATGCTAGTGGCAATGTCTTGGAGTTTTTGTGGGCTCATGTAACCAAGAAGGTGATCACCCACAATATTGGCAATTTGCAGATATATCACCATTTAGAGAGTTTAAAAACCTAACATATCACCTATGCATGCCGATTAAAATGTGGGTTATCAATCGATGTTAAAGTTTGAAAATAACAACAAACCTCTAATGCTAATGGCGATGTGTTAGTCAGGGTTTCAGGTGAGTAAAAATCAAGCAAAATATTTTTTGATAAACAATTATTTTCTCAATTTATTTTTTAACAATTTTTGTAGTTACTTTTGGCAATACTAGTTAGCAATTATTTGCAACATGGTCTTATCCTTTATCTGAATTTTGTTATACGTCATACGAAAATTGATTTGTTTTGTGTGATAGTTCAACTAGAAGTACTACCATTATTCTTCAACAAAAAATTTCTTACCAAAATGTTATCGATTTAAAATATACTTACCTTTAAGTTCAAAAGGGGCATTACAAGTTGACGTTGAAATTGTATTACACTTATTAAGGGCTTTCTCTAAGTCCCTGAAATCTCTTACGATAGTAGTTTAGAGATGTTGTTCTTTTAGAAATAAACGAAAAATAATTTCACTTTAATGTTCATGTTAATTAAGAAAATGAACATGTTCATGAACTTGTTCATAAACAATTCACGTATATTTACCGAATGGATTTCTTTGTTCGTGTTCGTTCATTAAGGAAATGAACATGTTCATGAACTGTTCACGAACATTTATTAAACATAAACAAATTCAAACAAAGCAAACAAATATTCATGAACATGACGAACACAAATAAGTCTTTGAACACAAACAAATACAAATGATCACATATTTTTTAGAATAAAATTAGCATTTTAATTACAAAATTTACCAAAAATAAATAAACACGTAACATAAATATCCAAAAACAAACGAACATAAACGAAATTTTCTTGTTCGTGTTTGTTCATTTACTAAGCGAACGGACATAAACGAACTCCCCACCGAACAGTTCACGAACTGTTCGCTGAACGTTCAATTTGTTTGCGGCCTTAGCGATGATGAACCTTGATCAAAAACCCCACCAAAAAGTACCAAAGAAACAAAAATAGTTCTGTGATGAGTCATGTAATAATAATGTTGATCAAGTAAATACAAAACAATACAATTTCATGGTTATTTAAAATCATTACATGAATTCGTAAACTATTCTCACATCCCAAAGAATTAAGAGACGTTGTTGATTTTGATGATGACAACGACTAATGTGTGAAATGAAGTTAAACATAATTACACTGAAAATTACTATTTTTTCTCTCTTATTTTTAATTTTATCATTACTTTTTCTTTTTCTATCACTCACAACCATTTAAAATATATTAAAACCATTATATGGTTTTGAACAGTGATTCTCCAAAATACAAATTGAACAGTAAATTTACCATATCATTCACTCACAACTATTTATAACCATACCATATAATATAAGAAATACACCCACGTAAATATAAGGAACCGGTTGTGAATGCTCTAAGTGCACGATATTGTGAGACCTGACAACGTTCAAACATTACAAATTCAAAAGTACAATTTCAATGATAACACCTGAAAGATCAAAGTTCAATTTATATGTTAGAATTAAGAGAGATTTAAAATACGGTTGTAGGTCAAATTACTAATCTTATAAAAAATATATTTTAAATTAAAATGAAATATGTTTGATAGATTTTTAAATTAAAAGGAAATATGTTTTCAAAATATAATTGTTTCAAAACTGATTTTTATGGTTTGGTTATGGTTGTAGGAGTACTGTTAACCCGAATAAATCGAAATTAACTTGCGATAAAACTAGCATTTGTATCTTTCTTATATTTAATTTTATAAATAACATGTTGTATATTAGAAAAGTTTTATTATAACTATCTATAGATATTAGTTATCATATTTTCTGTCAAAATTTTAAAGTATTGGTAATATTTTATTTAACAATTTTGATTTGCAAACAAAGTCGGTTCGCTTTTGATCATTTTACACCTTAAGGATAATTTATGTAAATTTTAAATCTTTAGGGTTATTTATGTACATTTATAAAAGTACCAATACAACCACCAGCCCACCACACACCTACCTAAGGGTGTTCAAGTTCGGATATTCGAAAATTTCGGATAGTAAATTTCATTATCCAAATCCGAATCCGAATCCAAAATTTCGGATTCAGATAGAACGGATATTCGAATTCACATTTTGTATTATTTAATAAAATTTATAAAAATATAATAATTTTAATTGAATTTTTTCGGATATCTTAAGTTTTTATTGAAATATGTGTAATATCTGAAAATATCCGAAATATTTAATTAATATTTAAAAAAATTTAAATTATTATAAAAATATTTCGGATATATATCCGAAAATTCTCAAAATCACTATTCGAATCCGACTATGAAATTTCGGTTATCCAAATTTTGAATTTTCGGATATTTCGGATTCGAATATATTTCAACACCCCTACACCCAGCTCACTCTAGCCACCGTCGCCTTCGACATATTGCCGACAACACCAATAAGCTAGCGAATCGATCAACTCCGATCCAGTCAATATCTGATTAGAAACATGAAATATAAAGTTTGATACAAATGTACTCCCGTTGCGAAATATGCAATCGTCATCGACGACAAACACCGTCATGGTATTCAACCGCAACAGATCGAGGTATTATTGAAACAAAAGCACAACGAAGGAGTAGCCGTGAAGGCGGAGGCAGTAAATTGCGTCAGTAAGCAATAACGAGGGTAGATGGTGGTGCGATGGCTGGAAACGAGAGAGACGTCACACGTTCGATCGGATATGATAACGACGAGAGGTACGTGAGGTAGCCTTGGATGTCGTGAATGATGAGGTTGTCATCGTTGAAGAGGTTCGACCGTGTGATCTCAACACCCCAGACAAGATGATGGGAAGTGTGGTGGCGTTTAGTAGTGCTAATCCGGTGAAAGTGAGGCCGAGGTGTGAGGTAGGTGTGGTGGCTATATTGGTACTTTTGCAAATATGCATAAAATAACCCTAAAGATTTAAAATTTATATAAATAATCCTTAAGGTGTAAAATGATCAAAATACCTTTACATTAAATAGAAAAAAGTTAAAAGACTTAGTGTCAATCTACCAATTTGTTTTTAGCTCAAATGCTTCTGTAAGACAACTTTTAAGTTCCCCTTTTAACATGATGGGTTCCAATGTGAAGAAAAAAACATTATATATCATCTTTTCAGTAACTTTATGGTATATATGGCGAGCGCATAACGATCTCATATTTAATTCCAAACCGGTTTCGGGGTCAAAGGTGGTGGACACAGTAATCTTTAACTCATTTTTTTGGGTAAAACATAGAGGAGGCGTAAAGGATATGGAGTGGTACAAATGGTGTAAATTTCGATCTATTCTAATTGTTGTATCTTATGTTTTGTTCGGGTCTTAGTTTCTTGCTGTCCTTCTTTATTATTAATAAAATTTGTTGTTAAAAAGTAAGTTAGTGTTAAGGACAAAAACAATTAAGAAATAAAATGTTAGGGGTTGACATGTCAAAAGTTTTTTTTAGCCGATAAAGTTAAATGACTCTAAGCCCAAGCGCCAAAATAGTAATTTACTCATAAATGAATGAATTAGTTTATATACAAACACTTCATACTATAAATCGACATCCTCCTATGCACCTCGTATGTCACCATACGCGTCGAATAAAGTCGAAAACACTGAAAAAGAGGAAAATTCAAGAGGGCTGTTAAAAAACAATACATCTTATATAGCCATATACAACCTCATATACAACATATATAGGGCTCTACAACGCGTATAAAAATTTTTTATACTGATTACGAGAAAAAATACAGAGAGCTGTCAGAGGGGTTATACGCCTCATATAAAACTATATGATCCCTTTATAAGATGTGTATAAGATTCTATAACATGTATAGATATTTAGGGTGTTGATTTTAGTATCAGTCCATTCCAAAAGGGTGTTGATGTTAAGAACATTGAACACGAGGTGTGTAATTGCTATTACTTGATACCATCAGGATTCATCTTGCAATTCACACAAACAAAAACTGATCGATCAGAGAATCCACACCACCATCTTCATCTTCACTCACCTCACTCGATCAATTCCCTGTGTTTTCGCTTCGAATACACAGAGAAAACACACCAAAATCAACGGCAATGGAAAGCTCCGGCGAGATGGTGGCCTTCCCGTTGCTAATAACTCCGATCGAGAACAATTACAGAGCCTGCACCATCCCCTACAGGTTCCCCTCCGATAACCCCAAAAAACCCACTCCGATTGAGCTCTCGTGGATCAACCTATTCGCAAACTCAATTCCTTCGTTCAAGTGAGTCATCTTTAGGTTTTGTGCTTGTTTTTCACGCTACCTTGAATCCGATTAGAATATTAGATTCTGTTTCTGCGACTGTTGGTTGATGATGATGTTGAATGTTTGATTTTGGTTGAATCGATAGAGCGTTTATTGTGTTTTGTTGTTGTCACAGGAAGAGGGCAGAAAGTGATGATACTGTGGCTGATGCTCCTGCTAAAGCTGAAAAGTTTGCTCAGAGGTGTTAGTGTGTTACTTTTAGCCTCTGCATTGTGTGCTTGGTTCATGTATATTGAGCATCGTGACTTAATGTCTAACAATTTAGTTCAATTGCGTATACATGTTTAGTATGCATCATAAACCTAACTAAACTGATTGAAGGTAAGTTCATTCGGGATAGCTACTGGAAGATTTCCTCTTTGGATAATAGGTACTTTAGCTGGTATTCTTGTGATTGGTCGGTTTAGTAGGCATTTTCTTTTGTGGTTATATTCCGGATTGGGTTCATCCTTGTAGTAATCGGACAAATTGTCATTGAAAGGTAGAAATTATGCAGATTAAGTTCTGTGATAATTAGTGATTATGCACCTTTGGAGTTCATTATCTCGTATTGCTTAGAATTGAGGAATGGAATTGTATTGAATCTTGCTACTTTGTCTTTGGAAAGTCTTTCAACAATTCATGTTTGCCCTTATGCCAAAACTATACATGGAATAGCTTTTCTGATAATCTGGGTTGAATGGTGAAAGGTATGCTGAAATTCTGGAGGATTTCAAGAAGGATCCTGAAAGCCATGGTGGACCACCTGATTGCATAGTAAGCAATAAGTTTCTTTCTTCTATATACAATACCTGATGGGATTGTGATGCTGTTAAGCACACTGGATGTTTGCTTGGTGTGTGTGATTACTGCAGCTTCTTTGTCGTATTCGTGAGCTTATCCTCAGAGAGGTTGGTTTCAGAGACATATTCAAGAAGGTCAAGGTGAGTATATACCATTCACTTTTCGAGTCATTAGTTGTCCAATGCATGCTAACACACACCTACTTGTACAACACATCACTATTTTGTACTTTTATTATTGATGTCTCCTTCTCCCGGTATGCTTATGAATTTTTTACCCTAAGTTGTTCAGTACATGATATAATTGGCATACATCCTTAAGTAATTGCAATGTGAAAGAGTGTTTGTTTCTTGCTAAACATATGTAACTCAATTAACCTTAAACTTAGAAATGGTTTTAATTTTTGGGACGATGCACCAGGACGAAGAAAATGCCAAAGCGATTTCCTTGTTTAAGGATGTTATTAATTTGAATGATGCTATTGAGGAAGAACCAAAACGAGTGGAGAATTTGGTCAGAGGGATATTTGCAGGGAACATATTTGATCTGGGATCTGCAAAGGTATCCAAATGCTCCTGCATTTATTCCAATTTTCTACCATTCTACATGGACATAAAATTTAGTCATCTCTACTAAAGCATTTAGCTGAACTGGTAAACTGATTACATTCTTTACATGTCACCATGCAATCTTGACACATGTTTTATGAATACAATCTTGGGGAAATGAAGGGTTTTTTTCTTAAGAAGGTTCACAAACCTCTTATTTGAATTTTGAGAATTGTGATCTTATTTATGGTGTACTGCAGCACTTTGTGGATAATTTGTCTTCATATAAAGAATAACTAGGGTTATGTTATTATTTACAGTGTAACCTTTTCCTGATTCTTGAAGCTTGCAGAGTTATTCTCTAAAGATGGAATGTCATTTTTGGCTAGTTGTCAAAATATTGTTCCCCGACCCTGGGTTATTGATGATTTAGATACTTTCATTGCAAAATGGGGCAAGAAACCTTGGAAAAAGGCAAGTTCCACAAGAATTTGTCCCATAATCAAGTTGATCCTTCTAATAGTTCTCTTTATGCATTTCAGTGTTACTAACCCTCTTATGTATTTGTATCATGACAGGCTGTCATATTTGTGGATAACTCTGGTGCAGATATTATCTTGGGTATATTGCCCTTTGCTAGGGAATTGCTCCGTTGCGGGACAAAGGTGGGCTGTCAAACTAATAATTTTTTGCTTTATAACTCAGTTTGCTTCTGCATTATTGATTGCCTAGTATTTTCTTGGATAAGTATGATAAGAGACTGATCCCCTCCTCCCCAACACTAGAAATTATGCTTTTACGCTTTATTATGTGTGTTTTATGTATGTACCCTTTGGTGCCTTTGATTGTCATACATAGTTGTCAATAGCGAATAGCGGTAAATAGCGACAAACCACCTATATGCTACGTAGCGAATAGCGGTAAATAGCGACCGCTATTTCGTGTTTAGCGATTAAGTAGAATAATATGTAAGATTGTTTTACATTCAATAGATAAGCA
>BJCM01206708.1:0-11608 GCA_018326385.1 Flaveria bidentis | reverse complement strand
GGAAATTTACCGGATGTCACATTATCCCCATGTTGAAAGAATTTTCGTCCCGAAAATTGCGTTACATGGTGAGAAGTGTTCAATCACTGGTCTACTGCATTGGCACACAGAAATCGAAATCGAGTGAGTTTTGGATGAGTTATCACAGCAGGTGAGGGACAAGGGTGAGGGGGCGACGAAGGAGGGTTGTCGGGATTAGAGGGAGGTAGGGGAAGGCCCAGGGTAGGGTTGGGTGTTGGAGGAATCTGCGATCTTGGGAGGTGATGGTGGCGGCGAGAGTATGTGTGTACTATGTGTGGGGGGATTTGGCAAGAAAAGGGGGTGGATGGTTTGGATGGGGAAGGGTGTGTAGGTGCAGAAGGTGGTGGGTGGTAAAATAGGGGGAGAGGTCAGGATCAAACATGGTACAATCATAAGGTGTTGAAGGGGGGTTGAGGTAAAAGGGAAAGTGTGTTCGTCGAATGTAACATGACAGGACATGATAATTTTGCCTGTGGATAGGTCAAGGCACTGATACTCTCGGAAGTTAGTGGGATAGCTAAGGAAAACACATAGGGTGGAGCGGGGGGCAAGTTTGTTGCAACAAGTTGCATTGAGATTAGGATAGCAGGCATAACCAAAGACACGAAGGTGGGAGTAGGATGGTTATTTGCGGTAGAGAATGGAGGTGGGAGAGTGGAAGTGGAGGATTTTGGGTAGAATAATGTTGTGTAGGTAGACTGAGGCATGCATAGCCTCAACCCAAAACACGAGGGGAAGAGAGGCATGGGACAGTAGGGAAAACATGATTTTGTTGAGGCGTCGAATCATGTGTTCGGCTTCTCCGTTTTGTTGAGAGGTGTGTGGGCAAGAAAAACGAAGTTGGAGGCCATGGGTGAAAGCAAATGAGGTGAAGTGATGATTATCAAATTCACCACCCTTATCGCATCGAAAATTTTTATTTTGTAAATTAAATTGGTTGGCGATGAATTTTTGGAATTGAGTGAATTTACCAAACATTTCAGATTTAAATTTTAAAGGGTATATCCCAGTGTAACTAGTAAAATCATCGATAAATAACATATAATATTTGTAACCAGATTTACTAGGTATAGGTGAAGTCCATAAATCACAGTGCATAATGTTAAAAGGTAAAATAGTTACTGAAGTAGATAATTCAAAAGGAAACCGTTTATCTTTTGCAATTCGACAAGAATGACAAAAACTGGAAATAGATTGTTTAATACAAGAAATCAAATGACAATTGGAAAGAAACTACATAATTGGTTGCCCGGGATGACCAGCACGGGAATGCCAAAAGTTTGGGGAAGCCGTTGAAGAAGCCACAAAAGCGGTTGCTTGAGTGAGGCCGGTGAAGGGGTAGAGATGATTGGTGCTGATATGCCTTCTCAAGATCCTCCTATACTGAAAATCCTTGATAGAAAAACCATGACGATCAAATTGCACGGAAACGTTATTATCAATTGTAAATTGACGAACATATATAAGGTTTTTGGATATATTTGGAGTGTAAAGGATGTTATTAAGGTGAATGGGTTTGGTCATGTGAGGCAAGGTAGTGTTGCCTAATCCCACAACTAGCATGCGATTACCATTCCCAAAAAATATAAAATTAATAGGACGAACCGGATAAGGGACCGAGATCTTACCTTGGTTAGATGTTAGATGATAGAAGGCCCTAGTGTCCATATACCTTGCTCATCGGTTGCATCGTGTTCCATAGTCATGGCTTGGAAAGCATAGCAAGGTTAGTGGGATGAAGTGGGTCATAATCTGCCAAGTGGGCCTTGTGCCTTGTTAGAAGAAGCAAGAGGCCGAGTAGGGTTGGTGGGTTGTGGGGTCCAAGGGACAGTCCAACCAGCCTGAGTAGTGTATGGGCAGGAGAAATAGCCTAATAAGCGTAAGGATTAGGCCTTTGAGGGCGAGCAACCCAATTTGCATGAGGCAAAGGTGGTCTAGATCAGGCAGAGGGATGTTGTGAACAACTATTGCGAGCTGGACCACATTGGCTGCGGTTTGGAGGGCGACGTTAATGCTGATTGGTAGGATCAAGACGTCGTTCGAGGGTTGGTTATTCATCAGTTGATGTAGAAACCATAGGAGTCGAAGAATTCTGATCTGTCAAGACCCAAACAGACTAGCAGTGGTGCTCCAGTTGAACCATAGAGCATGTTGTTTCCCAAGTTAGAACATTTTGGTTGATGTAGGTGATGGTGGAGTCGTATTCGGAGGGAAGCCCCTGAACAAGTTGTAAAACTAACCCTTGTTTAGAGATCGGGTTGTCAACGTTGGATAATTGATCCATAAGTTCCTTGATCCATTAGGAGTAAGCTTCTAGGGACGACATTGATTGAAGGGTGAGATTGGTGAATTCATGCTCGAGGGCAGCAGCTCGCGAGCCTTTGTTATTTAAGAATAGGTTCTTGATGTGGTTCCATGCTTCCAAAGCCATGGACTTGGTTTGGATGACACGAACTAGAAGATCATCCAATATGGTATAATAAAACCATTAGAGTACCACTGTATCAATTTTGGACCATGTGGGGAAGTTTGGATCATCGGTTGGAAGGGGTTTTGTGCCATCGATGTGGCGTATGACATCATACCCTTGGGCATGAAGAGTAAAGAGTTTAACCTATGTGGAGTAGGAAACCTTGGTCCCATCTAGAACATGAACTTTATGCTGGATGTTCGTGACAATGTAAACGGGATGAAGGGAAGTCGCCGGGGCTAGAGTAGGGGTTGTTGCAGGTTGTTTCGGGGGTGTGGTTTCAGCCATGGTGAAACAGAGGGTTTACAGGAGTAGCAGGTTTGCTAGTGTCGACCAAGGCCGAAAGGAGGATGGTTTGATAAGAGCCTTTGTGAGGCTCTGATACCATGTAAGTTTAGAAAACTCTCTCTTCGAGATTTCTATTGATTTAATCAAGTATATATACAAGAAGGATCTCACCTAATTGGAAAACAAATAAGGAACAAATATACATAAATAACAAACTAATTATCTAAGCTAACAAACTGATAATTATATAAAATACATTCAAATATATCGGATATCAAGTATGCTGCAGTCAACTGATGGTTGACCGGTTTAACCCGTAAATACGTTAGCTAATACTATATACTTTTGTTGTTCAATAGTCAATTTGCACTTCTTTAACTTTTCTTTGGTTGTCGTTTCCTTCTTTACGTTTTGCCCACTGTTTCGATTGTTATGGACTTGGTATGAATCATAGGGTTTTACATAATCATTATTTGATGATAGTGATATATGTTATCCACAAGCAATCAAGAAGCTATGCGTTGGAGAAATACAAGACAAGTGAAGCTGGTTTATGTGAAGATTAATTCAAATAAACCTAAACACACGTTTTTGTTCATCCATTCTTACGTCTATTTTATCTTGGATTTTGCAATCTTTGTCGTTGTTCGGCTACTAATTGGGATACTTCCTCTGGGTGCAAATAGAAACTATTTGAGAATGGATACTCCATTGTATGAAAATAGAAATTGGATGTTGAATTTAAACACAAGAGGCCTTACTTTTCAATTTTAATTTGAATTGTTTTTTTTTTATTTTCGAAAAGTTACCAACCACATCACACACAAACCATAATAGGAAGAAATCAGATAGAATTTTGTGATGTTAAAATGGCAAATATAATCTATATCATGGTAAAAATATTTGATACTATTAACATGAACTCTCCTCCTAGAAAGGAATAAACACAATCCTATTCATGTTGACTTTTCTTTAAATTGCTAAGAATTTTAACTTATGGTTTGATTTATATAATAAAAGGTTAGGAAGTGAAAATGTATCAGGTGTGGGTATTAAGTTACTGTGAGTTTCTGAATATGAAAAAATAGAACATCTGGGTATGTTTGTTTGTTTAGAACATCTTTTGATTGATCAAACATACCATTAATTTACTCTAATGGCGGAGACTGAACATTCTCGTATGGGGGCGGGAACGGAATTAATTTTTGTTAAATGGGGGTGGGGGGAACGAACTCAATATTTATATACTAATTTACTTTACTTGACAAAAATATTACACTACCAGACTAAAATTTAACACTATCGACCAAAAAAAGGGGGGGTGGGGGCTGCCCTCTTCGGCCCCTACTATCCTCCGCCAGTGATTTACCCCTCACCTAGATCTAAAGTTAGTTCAAATATTTTGCTTGGTGTCGTTGTGGAAGCAGGTATAGCATTTGTGAATTTGCTGTAACAGAAGATATTCTTCTCATCTAGGCCTATACAGTATCATTTGCACTTACTTCGTGCCATATGTATGCTACTTTGCAAATATATAATTTTCATGTATTAGTTGCATTGTAGATGTACACTTATTAAAATAACTAAGGTCTAATAGAATAGTGGCATTGGTAAACTACTCTTTTCAATTATGATGTGGGTTTTTTTTCTTACATATTCAAGGTTGGATGGAAATAGGAGAAAATTTGTTGTTTAAATGTTTTACAATTATAGTATGGGTTTAAATTCTTATATGTTTTAGGTTGGATGGAAATAGGAGAAAAATTGTTGTTTAAATAAAAAACACTTCCACAATAAAATAAAAAAAAAATGAGTATATGTGCCCAGCTAGGATAAAAATAAGAAAAGAATAAACTTTTCATTTGGGATGGTCTTACGATTACATCTCTAACTATATATACTTAATATGCTAAAAAAAGTGAATGGGCCACGTCTTCTTTTGTTTCTTCACGCTCTTATCGATGAACGCCTCCTCCAAGAAGGGGCACTGAACCATTTAATAGCTGCTTAGTCATTCTTTTTTTTAACGGCTGGTTAGTTGTTAGAAGTTAGTAACATCATTAAATAGTTGTTCAGTTATTCTTGAGACTTAAATAAGAAATATCAACCAAGCACTTATGGTCACAACAACAAACTACAATGATATGTTTGATCTGATTTTTAATTTGGGTTCTAAATATGTTTTAGATTTTATTTTAATTTATTCTTATGATATTCAAATTTGAAGTTCTTAACACTTTTTTGTTTTGTTGGATTCGATTTTTAATTAGGTATATATGTACATATGCTTAGTATGTGGCTAATATGAATGTATGTCTACTCATGTCATGTATGGCTTATCAACCATAACTCACGCGTAAGGTTACATCTCTTAGAACCCTTGGAAGATTAGCATTTTAGTTTTTAGATAAGTTTTATCATAGTTTGGGAACTTATTATGTAAATATATGTTCCTTTTTGTTTTTTTATTAGTATGAATAGGATTGCTTGTATTTGTGCAGGTGACGATTTTAGATATTATTCTCTCAATTGCACTTTGTAATCCTTCTAATATAAATGAAAATTCTATGAATTTTTCTGATATTTGTTTGTATTGATTACATTATTCATATTATTGTCAATTGCTTGATATCAATCACAGATCGATCCATTTGAACCTATCAAATGGTATAAGAGCTTTCGGATCAGTGATTTGAAGTTCAAAAACGACTTTTTGAGCATTTTTAATCACTTGAATATGTGATTTGATCGCAATTGTGTAATTAATTGATGATTTAGTTATGTTTCGTCACTAGAAACATGATTTGAATCTCAATTGAGTAATTTACATCATCAAATCTGAGTTTTTGACAAATTTTGTGTTCGAACAGCTCTTCAAACTCGAACACTAAATTTGCAAAATTGAGAATCAAAGTGTTGTTAATTGAAAGAAATGATGCTGAAGGATTGATTATTGGTGTATTGGTGACTTAATTGAAGAGTTTCAGATTGTTTTATCAAGTTTTGAAAATTTTGTGAAGATCAGGTTGTTACGAAGAACATGAATTAGGCGTTTGAGGTGTTAAAATCATCTGAAAATCACCTAAGTGTTTAGGTGCATGAACACTGTTCACACGTTTTAACATTGTTTAGCCGTTTCAGAGTGGTCGTTTTGACACTGTGTGGGCGTTTCAGCACTGTTCAGACGTTTTTTGAAGTCCCAGGCGCTTTGGAACTGTTCAGACGCTTTGGAACTGTTCAGACACTTTGCAACTATTTTCATGCGCATCAACACTATTTGGGCGTTTGAGAACTGTTTGGGCGTTTTGTTACTATTTAGGCGTTTCTATACTTGGAAACTTTAGAAGTTCATTAAGGCAATCCCTTAGGCGTTTCTAAGACAAGTTGGGAGTTTCTCTATTGTTTAGGCGTTTTACTATTGTCTAGGCGCATCACTACTGTTCAAGCGCTTTTAATTCAGACTTTTCACTTATCACTTATAAATTTTTCAAAAACTTAATATCCAAAAATATTTTCATTTCTTTAATTCATTTAAAATCTTAAAACAAAAAAAATAGTATATTTTCTTAAATTCAAAAATTAAACATGGTTAAGTCTGAAGATTCAGAGAACAGAGTACCAAAGCTCAAGAATCGAGTCGATTTTAAAAATTGGTCACTCAGATCAAAACATCATTTGAACTCAATTGATACTGATTTGTTGAAGTCAATTGAAAAAGGACCTCACATTCCAATCACTTTAGATGGTCCTAATAGTATATTGTATATACTAAAGATGCTCAAGAGCCATATCCTGAAAATGGCTTATATGGTGATGACTTAAAGAAGGCGACGAATGATGTTAAAGCTTACTCTCTCATGTGCAAAGGGTTACCTCTGGAAGTACTTTCAAGACTGGAGAACTATCAAACTGGATATACAATGTATAAAGCTCTAAAAGTTATCTGTGAAGGAGGTAAAGAGATCCAAGATCTCAAAAGACAAAGGTTAAAGAGACAACTTGAACTTTTTGAGCACATATCAGGAGAAACTATAAATCAGATGTTGAATAGATATGTTCAACTCACATCTGAAATATCAACTTTAGGAATAAAAAATGATCTTAAAGACTTAAATGACAGACTCCTGAATGCAGTTCCATCTTTATGGAAACAAACCGTAACCTTACTAAAGCACACTAAAAAGTTTCCTATGGATCTTGATCTTCTAATTGCAAAGATTGAATCTGTAGAAAATGATGAGTGTTCAAGAATTAATGACAGATTTGCTTCAACATCACAATATAATTATGTTGCTTCTCCAGCAAATACTGTTGAGAATGCCTTTCTTGCCAAAAATAATGTTACTCCTGAAGATGAGGGTGATCTGTTCGTGGGAGCTGGATTTTTAACAAGTACCCCAGTCTATTCAAATCAGCCACAACAACAACAACAATCTCCTCCAAAATCTAATTTGCCTAAAACAAATAATGAGACTCCATCTTCTAACTCTGCTAATCCTAGCAAAGTTAAAGATGTTATAAATATCCAGTTACAGGATGAAGAGTCCAAAATTGCTTTTATAACTTTTATGGTAAGCTTCCAAGCCTATCAGGGTAGTCATCTAACTCAACTTGATTTGGTTTTGAAGGATTTATTCAAGATGGATCATGATGACGTAGAAGAAATGAACCTGAATTGGCAAATGGTGATGATTGCTTATAGAACAGAAAAGCACTCATATGTCAACAGGAATTACAAGCCTAGTGCCAACAAAATAGTTGGTTTTGACAAGTCAAAATCAAGATGTTTCAAATGCAACAATTATGGCCATTTTTCTAGAGAATGTAAAGCTCCGAGAACTCAAAGTGGAAATGGTCAAAGCTGTTCTAATAATCAGAGACATCAACACCAGAATCAAAAGACATTCCAGAAACCATATCAGACTCTGCCGATGCCCGAACTAAAAGATGATCAAAAGACAGTTGAAGAATCAAAGAAAGCACTAGTTGTAAGCATAAAAGATGGTTATGACTGGAGTGCTTATGCTGAACAATTTACAGCTGATCTTACTTCAGGTTTAGCATTAATCTCTGAAATGAACAAAGACTTGGCATAAAAACAATGATCTAAAATCAAATAAATCAGAAAATGGGACAGACTATGACTAGAGTGACAAATCTGATCCAAAGGTATAAAAGAAATTGCACTTATGGCAAAGTCTGAACAACCAAAGGTTGTAAACTCTACATCTGACACTGAGTCTTTAAGTTCACATATTGAAATTCCAGCTGAAGTAAGAGAAAAACTGTGCACAAAAGCATGTTTTGAATAGGTTGAACATTATAGAAATTACTCATTCAAAATATGTGACAAATTGAAGCAAGAAGAATCAATGCACAATAAACTTAAAGATGATCATAACATTGCTATTGAAAAAATCATGTCACTTCAAGCAAGTTGGAACAAAACTCTAAAAGAACTTGAATTAGTTAAAAAACAGCTTGAAGAAATGACAAAAACACTTGAACAAGAAAAACTGGCACATGTTGCAACTCAAGTTGATTTGGCTAAAGTAAAAAGCTCAAAGACCATAGTTGAGCAACAGGTAAATGGAAGAAAGGATAAAGATAAAACAAGATTATGTTTTACACATGAACCTATGCCTGAATCAATCTCTAATACTTTACCAAAATACTCATAACCATTCACCAGAAAATAAAGCTAAACTAAAAGAATTTCAACAGAAGAAAAGCCTTGATCAAGAAACTATTGAAAGTAAAGTTGAAAAAATAAACATTCAAATATTCGAGGAGAAAGATTCAGAAAAGATTAAGAATGGTCATCCAATCAAAGTAAAATCTTATGAACCTCATCTAAAGAATAAACAGCTATTTGTTCCAAAAAGTAAATATGTCATAGAGAAGTGTCAAATTGACAAGGAGAATGATAAATCTAATGAGATTAATCTCAAAATGAAAGGAAAATATCAAGAAGAGAAATCAGACATTCTATCTTCTGATGATTCAAGCTCAAATGAATTAACTCAAAACAAAGAGTGTGAAAAAGAATCTTCTCAAGATCCAATTAAACCACAAAATACTAAGAAGTCATCAAGAAATCAAAGAAGAAGAAAACCAACTTCAAAAGCTAAACAGTCTGAACAAAACAAGAACTCAAGTAAAATTAAACCTGTGAAGTTTGTATCAACGGAAACTTTTGAAATGAACACAATATCTAAAACAATATCAAAACCAAAGAACAAATCTAACTCTGATCTGAAAACAGGTTCAGGTCCTAAGTCTTCCGCTATTCAACATAGATTTGTATCTAAGGAGTTAAAGAATTGGAAGAATGTTCAAAAGCAAAATCCAAAAATTCAAAAGACCAAACTCACACAACAAAAACAAAAGCTTAACCGGTCTACTCCTAAATGTAAACAAGGATCTAATGTGGCTCTACATCTATGGTTAAGAAAATATTGTTTCAAAAGCCACAATAATACTATGATATATGTGACATGTACAATCATAACACATATGACTGTTATTTTAACAAATATTTTCACATATGTGATATGACAAATCACAACATAGTTGATTGTTATTTTAACAAATACTGTGCATTGTGTGATTAAAGGAATCATAATACAGAAGATTGTTACTTCAGGAAGAACTCACATAGAAAGAATTTTGATAACCAAGGATATGCTTATCCAAAGTTTCAAAGAAATCATTATAATGGATTTAAAAACATATCAAAAACACATTCTCTGGGTTTGAGATCATTCAGAAGAATCAATTCAGATTATGATAATCAGTATAATGTCATATCACCACAGTATAGTAAAGGACAATTCGTTTCACGTTCAGTAATGAAAAATGAAACATACAATAAGAAAAAATTGTATGATGTTTCAAACAATGGTTCAAAATTTCTTGATAATGATCTTGAAAATAGATTTAATGTTTTGAAAACAAAATAAAGAAAAAATAATCAAAATATTTTCAAAAGAGGAGTTGAAAATCATAAATCTCAACAGAAACCTGATATAAACAAACTTCATTTCAAACAGTTTATCATCATAAATAAATTTGGAAAGCCCAAGACCATTTCAGCTTGGGTTACTAACTCATCTTAAATATCTTTGAATGCAGGTACGCCCGCGGAGACCAGTAAACACATGGTATGTTGACAGTGGGTGTAGCCGGCACATGACAGGCAATCAAGCCTTGCTTCAAGATTTTAAGCTAAAAGATGGTACTCATGTGGTGTTTGGTGGAGATTTAGGAGGAAAGATAACCATTGAAGGAACGGTATCTAACAGAATAATAAGTTTTGACAAAGTCAACTTCTGTGAACAATTGAATTTCAATCTTTTGAGTGTTTCAAAAATATGCGATAAATTGTTGTAAAACCCAGTTAATTTATTTGAAGCCAAAGAAAGAAGAAAAAGAAAGAAAAGAAATAAAGTCCAAGTTGAGGGACCAATCTTGCCAAAAAGAAGAAAAGTTTGGAAGAGTGGGTAAAAGGGGATGGCAGCCCATTTCCCCCTCCCAATCTTATCTTCCATTCGGTTCAAGAGAGAGAGAAGGGGAAAAGAGCTGGAGCTTAGGGTTTTGAAGAATCAAGGTGCGAAAAGTCGAAGTTAAGCGGGTTTGTGGGAATCTCTACTCGAAGGGGTTGTTAATGTGAGTTTTAGGACCCCTCTTTTACACATTTTTGACTGATTTTGGGGCTAGAACACATTTGAAACCATTTTGTTGTGTGGGGTGTAAAACCCGTATGTATGCGTGTGTGTGTGTGATTCGGGTGGTGGGTTTGATTCCGGGCTGTGTTGTGCTTGAATGTTGTCGTGAATGTGTTTCTAAGGCTTAAGATGGTTGGTTTAAGCTTAGAACATGTTAGATAAGGGATCGAAGGCCGAAACTGTAGTTCAGGTTTGAAGAAGATTGCATTCTGCACCCAGCTAGGGCTCATGCGACTGGAAGCCATGAGACCGAATGGCATGTGATTGGAGGCCATACGGCCGAAAGGCATGCGATTGAAGGTCATACGCCTGGAAGGAATATGACTGAAAGGTCATGCGACTAAAGGTCATACGGCTGGAAGGCATGCGACTGAAGGTCACACGACTGGAAGTCATGCGACTGAAAGCCATGCGCCTGAATGTTATACGACTGAAGTCCATGCACCTGAATGCCATGCGACTGAGGTTTATACGCATGGAAGTCATTCGACTGAAGGCCATGCGCCTGCAAGTTATGCAACTGAAGGCTATGCGATTGAGAGTCCATATGCCACATAGTGCCCATGCGTCTAGAGACTGTCCATACACCTAAGTGCTCTCATGCGCCTAGAAGGCCATGTGACTGAATAGTGCCCATACGCCCAAATAGGGCTCATGCGCCCGAAAGAATGTAGTTTATTTTCTGATGCCCGGGGGAAAGTGTTATGTAGGCTTTGACTTGGGAGGTTCCCGGGGGGCTAAGTAAGTTGACTTTTGAGGTCATAAATGATATGATGGGCATGTATGATGATGTATGATTGATACTTATGCATGATAATATGTATGATGTATGTTATGTATGTATGATGGTGCCTTGTATGGTGATGTCTTGTATATTCATGTTTGTGTTCCTTATTTTGTATGATTATTTTTTTGTGGCTTTACGTTGAATGTTAATGAATGAAATGAAAGTATTATGTAATGTAAAGTGGAAGATAATGAAAAGAGGAACATAATGAAAGAATGCATGCATTAATGAACGAATGAAAGTAAGAAAGGCTTGCAAGCAGATGTATGGAGGTTCACACCCAATGAAGGGTGTTAGCTCAACCGTGTGCGGGTT
>BJCM01206705.1:0-19865 GCA_018326385.1 Flaveria bidentis | reverse complement strand
ATATATGGAAAAACCTTAAAAACTGTTTTTTGACCATTGATCAAGGGTTTGGGTTTCAAAACTATCTGACAATAACATTTGATCATTATCTCTATACTAATAAATAAAAATAAATCTGGACACTTGTCACCATTTTAGGTCATCTAATAATTGATTTTCTCGCTTCTCTATGCTCTTAATTATTAATACTATAATAACTATTTATTAATTAATATATATCCATAATTAAAATTTCAAATATGTCAACATCAAATTTTTAAATGTGTAATATATGAGTTTATTCAATATGTATTATACACAATATTTAATATATAACATTTTATATTACAAACAATGTAACAATAAATCTATTTAGCCCGTGTATTACATGGGATTGTAACCTAGTGCGTAATAAATAAGACTGGCAAAATGGCTACCTGTTTATACATGATAAAACCTGTTTAGCAAAAAAGTACACTATGCATTTTTTTTTACTTTTTTAAAATAATTAAAATTAAAAGTTTTGGATTTTTCATTTCTTCTTCTTGATACCTAAAACATATAACTATCATACTCAAACCACCGAATCTAAGTGTTAAAGGTGTCGTTTTTATGTTTGATACTTGTATTAATCGCATCGTTTGTAACCTGTTAAACATGATAAAACACGATTTGCTAGCACTAGTAATAAACCATAGAAAATATGTTTTAAATTTGATATGTTATAAACATTTTGAAAATATTGACTTGATTGTCCACCGATTTTTAGACCGCAATAAAGTCCTATTGTAATAATCAAACCAAATAATTTAAGTATACAATAAATGCAATTTAACCTATTTGGACAATCATACATATTCAGATTTACCCATGAACTTATGAATTATGATACATTAGCATTGGCGTTGCTTTGCTATAAAAGTGACTGGGTTTAAATTCTTAGATGGAATAAAAAGAAAAAAAATGTTTGTTAAAAACATCTTTAGATTGTATTACAAAGCATTCGACATATAGTATTCCACAAGTAATAAATTCTTTTAAACTAACACCTTGATTTTTAAATATCAGCTTTTATTGTTAATCTAGTATAAACCTCCATGCGTTGCAACAAATTAAAGACGTAAAATCATAAAAAAAATTAAGTGAACAAACTAAAACATGTCTCAAATCACACTATAACTAAATGTAATATTGTTACAAATGATTGGACTTTGATACTAATTTCATATTTTTATGATTACTTGTTTACAAATTCATATACCACACGTGTTGAATGAAAATAATAAATTAGCAGTTACTTAACTATTGTTTAAAATTAACAAAATATTTTTTAAAATAAAATATGCTTTTAAATTATGTGTAATTAACTACCTTTACTAATAAAACGATAACAACTTTTAAAAAATCATCTTTAAAAAACTTTTGTTCTGAACATGTATTTTTGAATTTTTTTTATATCTGTTTTGTAAACAATGTCATTCTAAAAAAGAGTCTTCATATTAAAAAAATTTACATTCTATAAAATTTTGTTTTTAACCAAGCTCTGTTTTTTTAATAAAAAAAGAAAGATGCTTTCAATTTAAAAAAATGTTTTATAATCAAATAATATATAGATATTATTGTTAACCTTTAGTATTATCATTAAATGATATGCTTGTATTATGTGATAAAATGGGTGTGAGAATAAAAAAAACGTGATAAAAATCAGTTTGTTTTATTAGATATTGATAGGATAATAGACAAATACATAAGACAATAAAGAAGGATCTTATCACCATAATTTGTTTTATAGCAAAATGAACTAGAAACAATTTACGTTCAAATGTGAACAGTAGTCTTGAACTTATACATCACATTATGAAATACTTTAAGTTTTCTTTTAGGCATATTTTAGTTTTAGATTCATGAGTGTGTTGCCTGTGATATCATATTGACTCGATTCTACAGTTCATGCTAATGTGTTAGAACATTGAACGATTTGTTTTTTTAAGGAAAATAAGTGATGCTTTAAATTGCCATGCCAAGTTTGTCTTTTTCAAGCTTGGAAATTCACAATCTTGGAGGCTGTTGATTATCTACTTCCTCTTACATCGATACTTAGTTTAAAATTTTAAGATGATATACTCAGATCTCAATAAAATAAGAGACGATTCTAGGTCAAGTCTTACACATGACAAAAAAAAAAAAGATTCTAGGTTGGTTAAAGGTTTTTCTCACTTAAGATGAGTTTTATTCTAATGATGATAACGAGTTTGCAACTGATGGGGAATGACTGATATGCGAGCTTCTCCCTTCCAGAACATCCAGCCTGTTACCTTAATTTTTCATACTTTGGTAACGGAGATGATCATGGGGCCAATTGCTTGTCCAATTCAATTAGCGGATAAAAAAGTCTACTTCCTCACACAATTTTTTTGAAAAGAAAACACAAAAAAATGTTTTGAGATCTTTAGTTATTATTTTGTTCATATAGAAAAAC
This sequence comes from Flaveria bidentis, assembly GCA_018326385.1. Classification (NCBI taxonomy): domain Eukaryota; kingdom Viridiplantae; phylum Streptophyta; class Magnoliopsida; order Asterales; family Asteraceae; genus Flaveria; species Flaveria bidentis. The sequence goes on along the minus strand of BJCM01206705.1, from coordinate 17,407 downwards.
TGAATTAGTAAATAAAGATAAATTTATAAGAAAATAAAAATCTCTAAATAAAGTTATTTATTAATAGAATAGAAAAGATTAAAGTTAATTAATATAATTCAAGATATGTTTATAAAAAGAAAGTGGTGACAAAATAAAAAATAAAGAAAAGTAAAGTGAATAAAAAAATAAGAAAAAATTAAAAGAATGTGAAAATTACATATTTTAGTCTTTCAAAGGAGCAGAATGGTTGTTAGAAAAACTAAGAGAAAAAAAATCAAGTTTAGTATATAGAACATAACTACATAACTACATAAAGTATGATAAGTTTTTATATAAATAATGGTTTTTATAGTTAGCTTAGAAAGTTCAAATAGATATACATCTAAAGAATGAAACCTATGATTTACTTGATAAAAAAGATAGAAAACATAATAGAAAAATGGTCAAAGAATCATGCTGGAGATTTGTATGGATAAAGTGTTCAACTTAATTTTAGAAAATGGTATTATAAGAAAAAAGAAATATGGTAACTTTTGACCATATCATTTAATTTGGTGAAGACTTTGAAACCTTCCAGAAATTCGATTCATTGCGTCATAACTCATAGCTGTCTGCACGGCCAATCGCGCTAATTAATGTAGAAAACAATTGTGTCCCTGCTTTATATTTATGTAGTATTATAATCAATTATTTTATTAAACAATAATGTTATATAGATTGGTCTTTCATCATCGCACATCACACCCACGTTTTCCACTTCCACACTACTCCACTTGTGCATTTTGCACATGTTTTTTTAACTGTTGCAGTTTAGATCAGTCGTTATCGTGGCTCTTTTTCATATAGTTAAAGTTGTTCAGCTATATTTGTTAATTTGATTAGAAACTGCTTATGTGAAATTTCAGAGTGTATGTTTTTAAGTGCTACATTTGCCATCAATTACATTCTTTTGTTGAGTCTTAAGAGGTTTATGTAAAACATTCAACACAATGTTTTGAATTACAACTTATTGTTCACGGTTTAATTTTTGCGACAACTGCAAGGTGTTGTGGAACCACAGACAATGAAATGCACAATCTTGTTGACGGGTCAAGCTTAATTCAAGACTAACTGCTAACAAAACCTTAATTAGTTCTCTTTGGTTTTCAGCTTCCGAAACAATACCATATCGTCTCCTTAAACATTTGCACGACATGCATGCTTAGGATATGTAGAATCATAAATACACTAATTCGTGCACTTTTTATAACCTGTATTTTTCCTACGTTATAAATATGTTTTTCATGTATTTATTTGTTAACCATTTGTAATAAGTGGGTCTATGGGTGAGTGCAATCCTGTTTGTGGGGTATGAGCTAAAACAATCAAGAAACCAAAGGACTAACTATCAGAAACTACTAATTGAAATACTTTTGAAAGTTGATTACTATTTTACAAAGTTACCCGTATGTAACAATCAAGATCTAGTTTCAATCAGGGTGAACGGTTCATATTTACCTTACCAATTGTTACATTTTTCGTTGACAATAAAAATATAATATGTGAGCCCGTAAGTTTTACTCTAACGGCTACCTATTTTGTCAAAAGTTTTTTTCTACACGTCAATATCATCATTATTATTATGAGTAATGTTAATCTTCTTTAAAATAACCATCTAGAATTTCCACATCTGGACAAATATTGACACCAAAACTAGTGAAAGAGAATTAGGACGTCAAATCTTGTCACATTAACAGAATTTAACATAACGATTTCTTTATTATTATTATTACTGTTATAATTAAACTTGCTACTTTATAATACTTTGGGTAATCAAGGGAATCTAGAACATATATTCAAAGGCTACGACCGTAACTTGATTATTGTATTTACTTGTTTATTTTGTCCATCAGTGACGGAGCTTAACCAACTTGGTAGGAGAGGCGGGGGGGAAATTATTTTTTTTAGAGGGGCGAATTTGATATTTATATAAAAATTTACACTACCGGGCCAAAAATTTACAATATCGGGTTAAAATTTAACACTACGGACAAAAAAATAGGGGGGCGCCACCCCCTCCACCCCCCGGCCCCTTAAAAGCTTCGCCTCTGTTGTCCATCCTATTTTGAAGATGAAAAACTCTTGAATGAATTTCAACTCCAAGACAACTTTGAATAAGAACTAGACAACTCATTTATTACAAGTTAGTCGATTTAAGATTGACTTAAATTACATACTCACACATTTAAGTATTATAACTAAAAGAATAGTTGGATGTTTAGAAATTGTTAGCGTAATCATAAACTTATCTTCTCTACCGCCTACACTAAATATTATTAGCTTTTGTTCTTATAAAACAACGAATTCCATTGGAAGGGTCAATAGACCACCTTGACCTCCCGGTTTCTCCCCCGATACAAAGTAGCCTATTTTTAGATACAAACAATTTATAAAACTCGAACACTATATAATTTTTTGTTTACCACATCGCTAGAAGAATTTGGACAATTGGACCTGAGATAGTTTGGTAGTGGGCTAGAGGGAAAATTAGCCCAATAAGTTTAGTCACGTCACTGACCTTTATGGGTCATGGCTTTATCTAATCGTATGGTCGTGATCTCAAGTATTTTGGAATACTCCTGGGCCTAGCTGGACTGGCCCAAAAGCGTATAAGCCCAAAAAGGTTGAACACGTTACACGTCCTTCTACTATATAAAAGCTTAATTCTTATTCAAACTTCTCTAATCACCATGAGATTTACTCCACACTCATTAACTCTCACATTTTCTACTTTTTATATTATACATACACGCTCTTATATACATGATTATTCTCACATGGTCAGAGCTTGAGCGTTGCCTTTGATTTCCCAATCAAAATCATTCGGGTAATCGTTAAGGGGTGATCAATGAGATTGCTTATTAGACATGGGCGACTGGACACGAAGGAAGAATATATTTTAGCCGATGAGAAGAAAGATGTTTTTAGCAGCTATTTCCAATACTAACTGAAAGTGCATTGCTAAATGCTACCTTAGAATATTGATAGATGTATTAGGTATACTCTAGCGACACCCTTGGTACACTTGCCGATCTCACCAAAAAGCATGATTCCATTAAGTTTGGAGTTACGAGGCCCATAAGTAATGACTCAGTCAAACCGATCATGTGAAAGAAGTCATAGACGACTTGCCCCAATTGTCCGACCAGACAACCACTAGACCTTATTTTGAGTGCATCAATTTATCTCCGATTTAATGATTTTTAATTTTTTTTATTCTAATGTTAAAAAACAGTATTTATTCAAGTAAGTTACGTGTTTATTAAGGGTGTTAGTTTAATTCCTAAACAGTTAAACAAGAACCAGGGTCATTTTATTTAGATTTTTGTACATTATAATTTCATCTCTCTCAAATTATGTTAAATAGAGGCGGTTAAGAAGATTATCTTGTAATCCGCTTTGATTCAATAAATAGATCCTTCACGCAAAACATTTATGTACATACATTCACACATCTTTCACAAGCACTATTCAATATTAATCACGTAAAATGACTTACATTTACATATGTAATAACAAAGGGAAGAAAGAAAATGAAATTTGCATACTTTAAACATGATTTTAGAACATTAGTGTTAATCCGAAAGCGAGTTCAAGTAAAGCATTTGCTAACTGCTAAGGTACACATCAACACATTTGAAGAGAAGCACGTTTTCGGTTAACTGTACAATGGTGATGCATTGGCTTACAACTTCCCACCACATCCTGCACAAAACAAGCTATTTTATCCAACTGGTTAAACCCGAATCATACCTCTTGAACCATAGTCCTAAGGTTCAATCTTGAAAACGATCGTAATCCCCACCCTTTGGCGACTGTTGATTCAACCTTCCTGCAAAATCGCACCACAAAACCATTAAACATGTAAAAATGCATTTTTTAGCATTAGTGATTAGACTGCTGTCTAGATAATATATCATAATTAGGAGTTATGATTTGACTATGTTTTGTTTGTAATTATGTAATACAGAATACAATAATCAATTTCTTAAGTGTTAATACATATCGAACCCCCCTTCCTCTAGAAAGAATACCTGAGAAGTCATAACCAGCAGTGTTCCTAGAATCATTGTTAGTCCTCCAATCACTTACAGGCACATTTCGATTCGGGATCATGAACTGGTACCCATCGATATTTTGTTGCTCATCACCGCCACCGACTACACTTCTTCCCGAAGAATCTGGCCCCGATAGGAAGCTCAAGTTTGGAACCGACGGCCCCACGTTTGTTGAAGGTAACTTGTTTGTAGAAGGATCACCTTTTAAAAAAGCAGCACTTTCTTTCTTACCCTCAATAGAAAATGTGCCAACAATTATCTGGAGATGCAATTAATAAATAAGCATAAAAGGCACATCAATATAGTACAACATAAACGAGATTGTCACATCGATCCATTTACCTTTGAATAGTTCAATTCAAGTTATGTTTTATCTCTAACGGGTCAGTTAAACAAAACTCATACAAAAAAAGTACCATTTTCAACACTAAATCGTTTTGACCCATGACCCAACCCGCCCAACACTCATATTGGGCCACTTATACTCTCTGACTCAAACTAAAGGAATAGTACCTGGACTGGGCCTGCAGCAATCAATGGCCCATCGACACCGCCTCCTATGATCAGTCCATCAGTACTAGACAAACAAACACTTAATCCACCCGTGCCACCCAAATCACTACGCATATAGGATCCGTTGAGTGATAGGATGTCAAAACGGCCCTGATATCATAGAAAGTTAGAAACCATGAACTGATTTAACACTTAACTAATCTTGTGAAAAATACATATAAAAAGCGTTTAAATCAACTTGTTCACCTCATAACTAATGTTGCCCGCGGATGTTGCTGGCTGGCGTAAAGATGCATTAGAGATTGAACCAGATGCTGAAAGGACACACATCTCTTGCTTGCTTTGTTGCATAAACGACATTATTTTCTGGCCAATATCCTATTACAAATTCCAACAGATCACAAAAACAAAGTGGCCGGGTGTTCAAACTATACATCCGCAACAAGAATAACAACAAAACCATTTTATACAATCATATTTCATACCTCTCCTGCAGCCACAGATATAATATGCGGTGTAAAACCTTGCCCGCTGTTCCCTGAAAAACAAATAAAGAAATGGAATATATCGTCTCGCAAACAGATTGATGATATAGTAAACAAAATCACGAAATTCTCAAATTACACAAAGTGAAAAACATATTTAAGTCTTTATTTCTAAATTGACTACAGTTGCAGCCCATCTTCACAAACATCACTCTGCAGCATGACGAAATTGAAGTCCCTATAAACTTTGCATTTTAATCTCTGATGTCAAACAATCAATTATAGCTCTAAATCAGAATATACTAACAGCTCCTGCATCAACAATGCTATAACATAACCTATGGTACACTTTTTTAGCTCCAAAGGGACTAAATTGTCATTATCATACAAAAGACCTCAATGCATGGCACACATGTCAACAACAAAGATAAAGAACATAAACAAACAACGATAAAACAGTGATAAAACACACACACATTCACTTTCAATCTGCACCACGCAAAGATTATCCTTGCAATGATGCAATCTCTCAATCAAGCATCGCAAAACCAATAACAACAGAGGCATAAAGCCTCAAATCGAAACCATATAAAGCAAAAACAACATTCAAGAAACCATCTTTGACCTCTTATTCAGATCAAAACAACACAAAGAGGTAACTGATGAAAGATTAACACACCAAGAGAATACTTCTTGAAAGAAGTGGCAGAGGACCCACTAACTCCCAAAGATAGCTCCTTTTTGCTCGCCGGCGATAGGGGCGGCACAGAGGTCGCCGGAGAAGACGACGACGAGAGTCTTTTCGCCGCCGCCGCTTGCTCCGGTGTTCCGTACTTCCTGGGTCTGCCCCTCTTCCGCCGGACGCCGGTCTCTAACGGCGACGACACGGCGGAGGGGGCGGAGTTGTGGGGGTAGAGCAATTGTGAGGGTCTGGGATCGGTGTTGGTGTTGGGTAACATTCCATTTGCGATGGTTGACGGTGGTTGTGACGGTGGCTGTTGGTGGGGGTGTGGGTGGCGTTGCGGTGGCGGTGGTGGTGGTGGCTGTGGGTGGTGGTGGTGGTAGTATGAGCCCAAACCAAGGTCATCCGGTTCCATTAGAATGGTGTCAAATGGATTATAATTTTATTAAAAGAGAAATAATATTATTTTGGATGATTTTGTAGTCGTGTGTTTGAGGAATTTGGATTGGGGGTTTGTTTCCGTTGGTGGTTTTTTAAAAGATTTTTTTGGATGAGGTTTTGATCCTCTGCCTCATGATTCATGGCCTGTGTGCATAGTTGATTGAGTTTGAGTTGACTTTCTCAAGTATGACTCTTGGTGCTCAGGATAGTCAAGATTATTATTCTTAACTCTTAAGTCAAACTAATTCGATTTTGCTCCATATGATTTTAGTTTACAAATTTTCCTTCTACTTTGTAAATTATTTCGAACTAGAATTAGCTTCTCGTGTTCCAAGGCGAAAAATCGTGCCAAATAACACCAATGTCACACTACCACTAACGACCACCAACATTAAAGTTGCAATGAAAAAACTTAGACCAAAACATAAGACATTGAAAAATATGACTTGGTCGATCAAAATGGGAAAAAAGACGTAAAAATATCGAACCATACACACATTGTGTTGTTTAACTTACCAAATTTAGAACCAAACATAAAAATGTTGAGTCACACATTCATGTTGTGTCGTGTTAACTTGCAAAACTTTAAACGGAACTTTAAACGATTATTTACGAAATATGAAAAGTATAGAGGAACAAAGTTGAAAATATAAACATTGTGAGATTAAATTGCAATAGACAAAGAGTTTTGAGTTAAAAGTAAATAAATTTGAGAAGTTCAATTGTAAAATATGAAAAAACTTTGTGTTAAAAGTGAAAAATCAATTAAAAAACTCTTTATTTATAAGATACGATACAATTATGCATAAAAAATTTGATAATTAGTAATATACTAGTATTAAGCCCCCGCGTTGTTGTGAGGAGCATAAAACCATGCCAATTAGCACCAAGGACACGCCACCGTTAACGACTACCAACCGAAACGTAGAACCAATGACACATTACCATTAGGCGAAACGTAAAACACATAAAACAACAATTAAGTCGATATTGGACCAATGCATTGCGAGGTACCGTTAAATGAGAAAAAATAAGCGTAAAAACGTTGAACTACACACGCACACTACGGCGTGTTAACTCGTAAAATGTAGACCGTAACGTAAAACCGAAAATTTTTAAAATATAAAAAGTACAGGGACCAAAGTTAAATGTTATATATATATACATATATATATACATACATATATATATACATACATATATATATACATACATATATATATACATACATATATATATATGGGTTAAATTGTAAAATATATAAAAGTATTAGGTTAAAATGAAAATTTTGAAGATCAAAGAATAAGACAAATTTGAGTACAACTTTTAAAACATGTTATACAACTCATAATGCATAAAAAAATTTGATAATTAGTATATATATAATAAATTAATGTAATATTATGTTTTCTAAAATAAAGTAGAGGGGCATAGTCTTATTTGATTAATGTCACTTAAGTATTAAATTGATTGACTACATCGTCAAATTGAATAGTATGAAAACTGATATGTTCCCACATGTCAATGTTATTATTCTTCCAATCTTAAACTCAATATTTAGATAATCTCTCTAGTTATATAAAATCAAAATCTAAAAACACCATCCGAAAAGCTTATCTGAATTTTTATTCGGATTTTTGGATCGGAGTCTATCCAATTCTGAATTCCTTATTTGGATTGTGGATATCAAAAATTTTAAATCGAATTAATCAGATATTTCATAAACCGATTTAGAAGCCCATTGTGCTTTCACTTTCTAACCAAATACCCATTAATCCATTATATTGATTTTACTTTCAAGCTCAGAACCCATTTATCCATTTTGTTATAGTGGACGATTAAAAATTAAACCTAAACATAAATTCTATATGTAAAAAAGAAACTTAACCATCTTGACTTCTTGACATATTAATTGAGATTGGTTTGTATGTTCTAATATTTGTGATTTTAACTAGTAAAATATTAGAAACCAAAAATTAGAAGAAAAATAAACATAATTCAAAATATAGCAAAAAAATGATATTCAATTTTATTCGGATTTATCTAGAACTCGATCTAAATTGAGTTTGGATAGATTTGGATCAGATAGCAACATTCTCAATTTGAATCGTATCAGATTTTGAATAGGGCAATAAAAATTTTCAAATCTATATAAACAGAATAATCCATTATAGATCCGATTAACACCCCTAGTATAAAAGGAGGAGAATATCAATTACTTTGATTGAATTTCTAAATTAGTTGTGTCGGTTGTGAGATAGCAGTTATGGGTGTTCAAAAAGATTCGAAACTGAATTTGATATATTCGAAAACCCGAACCTTTTGGAGTGTTTTTGAGGATTTTTAGACACTTGGAAATCTAAATTATTCAAAAGTTTTTTATAACAATTATTAATTAATAAATAGTAATTAAATTTTTTGGATATTTTCTTAAAAACTTCGGATATCCGAAAGCTTTTTTAATAAATATTGAATTTTATAAAAATTATTAAATAATACATATTTTTAGATTTCGGATATTCGAAATTTTAGATTCAGATGGTGAAATCTACTATTCGAAATTTTTGGATCATAAAATCCAGATATCGGATTTTCAACGACTCTAGTAACAGGAAAATTCAATTCCTGTAGTTGAATTCATTTTTATATGAAATGAACGTTGACCTTATAGATATAAATTCCATTTTAAGTTATATTAGACGTTAAATTATTCGTTGTTTAATTAAACGTGGTTACCTTAAATTTTATATCCAAATTCTAATAAATTCTAAGTAATTATAAAGCAAATAGGACATTTATATTCTTTTATAGTGTTTCACTTGTTAAATAGGTTATCATTAGTCACAACTCTATATTTTTCATTCTAATGTTAGTAATTGACTTGACGTCTAATGTTGGATCACAAAAGTAATAAACTCAAGCACCGGTAACCGATAGTTCCGTAAGCTTTTGTTTCTATTGCAGTTGTAAAATCCTTTGATTTTACTAACTTGTTTTGTCTTTTAAGTTAAATCGTCATCTTCATTTGTTTTGTCTATATGGAAGGAAACATACACTTCTAAAAGGTTTTGATGTGGTATGTTTGCTTTATATCGGCATTTTGGTGTGGTATGTGTGAATAGTGGTGAAAGAGATGATGTCGGTGGTCTTTTGGTTTATTTAAAATTACATGTCACTGATGTTAAGTTTGTAATAAAAATATATACACATCGTACCAGAATATATCAAAAAAACTTTTTTGATGATTTAAAAGTAATAACACGAATATATTAGTGTATAAAACATATGTATAATTGAATGGTTATGATGTTATTGATACAAAATCATGTCAAAATTTAAAATAAAAAAAAACACATTTAACATATTTGATTTTTTTAAATAAAAATAACCTCTGAAACATGATAAAACCACGTGTGAATGTACATATTAATTGAAGTAATACAATTGCTTAATAGAAAATACAGTTTCTAACTTAAGCTAGTCTCCCGACATGGCGACATGTGGGACTAAAAATAACATCTCATTAATTATATGTTTACGCGTATTTTAATCCAATGATATGAGTGTGATGGTTTAAACTTTCGATTATATTTTTCTTGAACAGTGGATAATTTTATTAAAAATGGGTTAGCAAAAAACTAAAAGACACAAGAAAATATAAAAGAAGTTAATATATAAACATAACAAAACATAAAAGAAGCACAAGAAAACACGCATTAATACTCCAAAGTTAGTCCGGTTATTTTTCCCTTTGTCCTGTTCATGATCCATAAAGAGCCAAAGACTTTAACATCTGCCGCAATCCTCTCTGTGCAAGCCGACTTTTGATTGAAAACACATTCAGTTGTAGCATTCCATATACACCTAACATGTTATGAGAATAATTACATGACAAACTTTCTATTTAAGAGGATCCCCCCTTAAGCTTTCATGAAATTCTAGAAGGACTTTAAATGATAATACAAAGATAGGCAATAGGTGACACCACTGACTAATACTCGTCAAAACTATATCCACGATGGGGTAGAAAACAAAAAGATGATCTACGGATTCATCAACCTCGCCACACATCTTGCACACAGAAGAAGTTATAGGAACATTCCTTATCAAAAGTGCGTCAGAGGTCGGGATGCGATTAAGATGAGCTCGCCAATTAAAAATATCAGGATTTAAACATGACTCAAAAAAGGTTTTTCACACTAGTGGGTTTCCTCTTTAGTGGTGATTCTGGGTGAGTGAACACGTGAAGTATTAAAATCGATATAAATTGTTGATATCATGTCTCAAAAAGACTTGTTTGGGGTATTAGGGGTAGTTTCAAATGTCGTTAAAAAAAGAAGTAAACGCCTATTCAAAATCTTATTAAATATCCAAACCTGAAAAGATATATGAGGATAAAACTATTATTGTCAATAATTACTCATTGATGTTGTTATTAGGACTTAAATATCATCAAATAGATAGAAAAAACAAAAAGAAAAGCAACTCAATAATATCCAAAAGCCTTTTGTATTCAACTGAACTTTATGAATGCATGAGATTACACGGTGGATACCACCACCTTAAATAGTTAAATAGGAAATAAACAAACGTAAATAACCGGAAGACTAGCACAACCTAACAACTCTAGCCGTTGGCTACATTTTCTAATTCAACATAAATTAATAAAACAACTAACATTAATAAAATGCATGTGCAAGAATTATTCAAATATCCCATGCCGAAAAATAGGGTTTAATTTATTCTTTACTCCCAACACGTGTATGAAATACACATGCTTCTCCCACGTAAGACCCTCCGTTAGCACATCTTCTGAATGACCATCTTTTTTAATAAATGAAACTTCAAATCAATATGCTGAGTTCAAGGACGATTAATAGGATTTTTAGAAAAATTAATGGTTGATTTATTATCACTATGAATCACCGTTGATTCGTCTTGCTTAAACCCAAAATCTTCAAGAACCCTTGGTAACCAGATAGTTTGGTATGAAGCATAGTGGCTAATATATATTCGGCTTCGGTGCTTGATAGAGAAACAATGTTTTGTTTCTTTGAACTCCATGCAATTACACTGCTTTCAGGAGAAAATACATAAGCTGAGAGACTTTTTCGATCATGAGTACAACTTGCCCAATCTCTGTTACAGTAGCCAACTAGCTTGAAACTTTTCCTTTTGTAGCTCGGTTCGAAACTATTCGAGTTATATACTTGCAGTTGCTGCTCAAATGAAACGAAATGTTCATCAATTAGATGTGATGTGAAGTGTGCATTTTCAAAAGAAGACATAGCTGAAGAAATATATGTCGAGCAACTTGAAGGATCTGTTGATCAAGATAAGCCTGAGATCGATGGCATACAAGTTACATAAGGCCTTATACGGTTTGAAACAGGCTCCTCGAGCCTGGTATGCTAAGATTGAGGGGTATTTTATGCGGCATTGATACAAAAGGAGTCACAATGAGCCCACCTTCTATGCTAAATAAAACAGTCAAGGTAATGTCATTTGTGTTTGTTTATATGTGGATGACATTATTTGAAGATATAGCTGAAAAGTAAATGAAGATGGAGCTGAAAAAGTTAAGAAGATACACTTTGGAGCAACCAAACAAATTCTAAGGTCTGTTGCATGTAATGTGGGGTTTGGATTGAGGTATAGAAGAGTTGAAAATTTCAAGCTAGTTGGTTACAGTGACAGTGACTGGGCAAGTTGTATTGATGATTGAAAAAATTTCTCAGTTTATGTATTTTCTCTCGAAAGCAGTGTAATTGCATGGAGTTCAAAGAAACAAAACATTGTTGCTCTATCAAGCACCGAAGCTGAATATATATCAACCACTCGTGCTTCTTGCCAAGCTATCTGGTTACAAAGGATTCTTGAATATCTTGGGTTAAAGCAAGACGAATCAACGGTGATTTATTGTGATAATAAATCACCATTAATTTGTTTAAAATCCAAACATGGTATCAGAACTTAAATATCATCAAATAGATAGAAGAAACAAGAAGAAAAGCAACTTAATAATATTTAGAAGGCTTTTGAATTCAACTGAACTTTATGAATGTATGGGTTTACGCGGTGGGCATCACCACTTTAAATAGAAAAGAAATAAACATAAATAACTCAACTAACCGGAAGACTAGCACAACCAAACAACTTTAGCCAATCAACATAAATTAATAAAACAACTAACATGATTACAATGCACGTGTAAATTATTCAAAGATCCCATGCAGAAAAATAGGTGTGAATTATTCTTCATCAACTGATAAATAAATAAATCAACACTTCGAAAGCAAACAATAAATAATTTGTTGAAATATGAACCTTCGGCCGTTCAAACTAAAAGTCTAGAACTGTAGACATGAGCCCATGAACATCTTGTTGGTCTTGAAGTTTTAAACTTTTTATCTTACAATTGCACAGACTGGGCTTTGTAATTGGGCTCAGGGTTAGGTAGGTCCGGACCATTAAACTTTATTTATCTTATATTTAAAACATATGGAAGATTAAGAGATGTATTTTAACATATCTTAAAATTAAAACATATATTTGTCTCAATGCATAAGGTACAATCATTTTAAGAGTAAAATAACATTTTTAATATTATTTACAGATTACCCCTTACAATTAGTTACATAATAATCTTATTGTAAATTTCATAAATTTTACATTAATTTGTTTTAATATTTCAGTTATATCTTTTAATATATTATCTTTAAAAACTTTTTGAGACTTCAATCGTAACCTGTGTATTTTTTAAACGTTTTTGTGTAATTTTTTTGCTAAACCGATATGTATTTGCAAGTTACAATAAGTTAATACGTAAATACAAGTTGTCATACAAAACATATTTATTTGGTGTTTTATATTTTAGCTTAGAAAAGATATAATAGACTTCTATAAAATTACTATAAAATAACAGAAATTAAAAACACGTGTTTATTGTAAAATATCATATCACCATATTGCGAACACCCTTCTAATCTAACTACAAGTCCACCCAAGACCACAACCTCTTCAAAAACTAGAAACTGGAGTCTCCTAAACCGGTTGAAAATTTAAAATTCATCTACAACTAAAAATATATTAATCAAAGGTCGGGAATGATGAAAGATGTTGTTGGGAAGTTGGGCTGGAAAAATGAAAACAATATAAATTAAATAGCTGGATTAATAGTTTATGACTTAACTAAATCTAAAATGATTTTGAAAACTCTTCAACCACGTTAGAATCACGTAAGTCAAAGTACTGTTAAAGGGCGTTTGGTTGAAAAAAATAAAATTAAGAAACTAGTATAATTTTTAAGTAAGTTATATTTGAGTGGATAATAAAATATAAAACAATGGAATGATTTACTTCAAATTCCTTTGGTTGTGAGATTTCAAAATTCTTCCACCTAGTGAAAAGATTTTGAAATCTCACAACTAAGAGAATTTGAGGTGAAACATTTCTTTGATTTTACATTTCATTACCCACTCAAACGCTCCCTAAGGGGACGTTTGGTTGGAAGGAATGGAATGGAATTGAGATCCTAATATAATTTTCAAGTAAAATTATGTTTGAGCTAATAATAAAATGTAAAACTCAAGGGAATTTTTCATTTTAAATTCCTTTGTTTGTGGGATTTCAAATCCCTCTCTAGGTGGAAGGATTTTAAAATCCCATAACCAATAGAATTTAAAGTGAAATATTTCATTGGGTTTTACATTTTATTACTCACCCAAACATAATTTTACTTGAAAATTATATTAGAGTCTTAATTCAATTCCATACATTCCAACCAATAGAATGTGATGGAATTGAGAAACTATTATAATTTTCAAGTAAAATTATGTTTGAGTGGGTAATGAAATGTAAAACTCAAGGGAATGATTCACCTTAAATTTCCTTGGTTGTGTTATTTTAAATTCTCTCTCTAGGTGGAAGGATTTTGAAATCTCACAATCAAGGGAATTTGAGGTGAAACCTTCCATTGTGTTTTATATTTTATTACTCACTCAAACATAATTTATTTGAAAATTATACTAGATTTTCAATTTTATTTAATTTAATCCAACCAAACGCTTCCTAAGAGTACTGTGACTTACGTGATTGTTTAAAAATAGAGAAAAAAATAAAATAAGTAATAAATTTAAGCCTTTGAAAACTTACAAATCGGTGTGAATTTAACTCCGATGTTTGGTTGGCTCCAAGAAGTTCATTGAATTTGTACCTTTGTTATATAGCTCGTTGGGTAAATCCAGATTCGTAGCAAATTATGAGGTGTATGATTACGTTTGTTTTGGTTGCACGTCGGCATACTAGAAGAAATATTATTTTGAATTTTAGATAATGCAATAAGAACATTTAGTTAGAAAACAAAGTGTTTTTAACATTTTTTATAAGGCCTCTAAAAATACAAACACGGTTGAAAAACCATTGAATATTCATTGTTGTTTTTTCTAAAGTAAATTACAAATTTTATCTTTTAAGTATGTTTAAAATTATGGATTTTGTTCTTAAACTTTGATAATTACACTGGGCATCCTTTATTCAAAATTTTATCACGTTTTATATCCTTTCTACTACTTGAAGTTAACCTTTTCAGTTAGTTTTGTGTGAATGTACTATTTTACTCTTATTACTCAAAGGATGAAATATGTATATTCTTTAATCTTTTGCTTTTTTAATTTGGTTTTATTTTATTTAGTTTATCTTTTTTAATTACTTATCTGAAATATTTTTTATAAAATATAAACTTATCTGAAATATTATTACTTAATTATTTTTTTTATAAAATATAATTTTATCTATAAGTTTTTTTAAAATTATTATATTTTTTGTTTTTAAAAATTAGTTATCTACCTTTCTAATCATACGAGAATAATGTAACATCCTCCAATTTTCAAGTTAAAACTCATTTTTTGGTTTTGTTATAAAATTATAATAATAATTGAAATGGACCAAATGTATTAAATTTACAATTTATATTGTGAATTATATAATTGTTAATCATCTAAAGAACTTGTAATATATTTTTTTTTAAAGTTAAGGTGAATAATCATTTCACAATAAAGATTTAAGTGGAGAAGACTTATTAAAAAGTTATAAAGTTATTAAGTGAATAAAGATTTACTATTTATTATAAACTCTAATTATTGAAAATAAATAATCAAATAATAAAGCTTACAAGAATTATAAAGATTAACAAATAATTGATTTGGTTTATCATTCAAATGGGTTTTATAAAATTTAGGGGTGAAGTGGTAATTTTTAATACTTGAAATAAAAGTTTATTACATAAAATAACAAAGACTTAAAACTTCAGGGAACATTTGTGTAACAATTCAAAACCCACATTTCCCATCTCCCCTTTGACCCCGATCACGGCCACCACCTCCAGCCATCGCTCCGGCGATGGTCAAAAGCCACCAAAACAGTCGATTTAAATGAAATTAAACCGATCATTAACTATTCTCCATCGGTTTCGATCGTAACCCATGTTTAATTATGTTTAGTCGACCTGTAACACCTGAAACCGAAACTGAAACACCCGATTTAAACCATTGAATCGTTCAAACACAATGAACCAAGTTAAAACCACATAATTGAAGAGAAACCTTCCTTTTGGTCTCGAGAAGCTACCTGAACCACCAATTCCATTCACCAAACTTATAAACAACAAATTGGACCGTCATCTTCATTCGCAACTGCGATTCAATCGTGATCCAGGTTCGAAGCTATACTAATCACAATTGACAGAGGCCTTTTGCTCGTTATCGATCCTAGAAGCTCTCTGCAAAGCAAATTTAATTAACATCAACAGTCGCATATGAAACTCTTTCTTCTCGGTCGCGACATGCACTTCATATTACCTATCATCGTTCCAATCCGGAAAAGGTAAATTAATCATAGCTTTCCAAGCGTTTTGATGTGTTGAACAAAAGCCCTAAATTTATTACAACTATCACTGGTGAATTGATGTTCGATTTGGAACAAGATCAAACTAGGGTTCATGTTGATTTGAGGGTTTATTTGGAAGAATGTTTGTATTAATTAATTTGGGTTTTAAGACAAGAACTTGGCTTTGGTCTGTTGGATAGTATCAAACACTTATACATGGCAGGTCAGGGGTTTGAACCCTGCCCCTGCCATGTTTACTCTTTTTATTTTAATGGGTTTTTCATTACTAAAATGTTAAATCTAAATAAATATTATTTTGTTAAGCAAAATATTTCAGAAATTATTAAGTTAATTTTAAAAGATTTTAAAACTTATATTTTTTAGATTTAATTATTGTTTTAAAAAAAGAATAACAAAGGGTATAAAAATATTATTAAATCATTTATCTGATTTAAAGTTATAAATCTAATTTGGCTCGAACATAGATTATTTTAAAACACTTTAAATCTACGTGTCGCTAATACTTTAAATAAATAATTATTCAAATAATTTTTAATTATTCAATTATTCGTTTAACCATGTTATATCATAAATAGCTATTAAAATAATTATTTATTTTCACAATTCATACTTAATCCTTATTAAATCAATTATTAAATTATTTAATTCTACTAACATTTCATTTCTAAGATTTTAATTAATTAATTCCTTAAACTTTTTATCCTTGAAACTTATAGAACAATATAATTAGCTATTATAAGTTATTTTCATTTTTAAGGTTTTGTAATATAAGACTTTTATAACAAATCATTTTAAAGGTTTAAACTTTATAAAATTATTTTAAATAATTTATTAAAGTTATTTAAACAAATATTCCATAAATTCTCTTTATCAAATTTTAAACAAGTAATTGTTAAGTTAATTAATTCTTTTCACACATCATATTTAATCATTAAATTAAATTATTGAATTCTTATTTTTTTATTGATCTATTCCAACTTTATTGAACCCAAAACATAATCGACTCTTTAATTTAGTTAATTATATACAATTGAGACCCTAGTTCTTCTTAAATTGTTAATCGTATTATTGAACTTAATCTTGGAATCGATACGTTTAGGTAAGTTGTAAAATAAATCGCTGGAGCCCCATCTAAATTCCTATCATCACCTTATATATATCAAGTGAGTTTCCTTGCCCCCTTTTTATTTTATTTCATACTATTTTTGGGTGAAACATGATACTTATACATCATACACTTATAAACGTTTGAGACTTGTAAAGAACTTGCAATTCATCTTTATATTTTGTCATGGTTATTT
>BJCM01206704.1:0-11912 GCA_018326385.1 Flaveria bidentis | reverse complement strand
AATATTTAGGTTATGCTTATCCTTAGGTCAGTGCCACCGCACAACAGAGAGGCACACAACCTATCTTCTTGTTAGAGCATGCACCAATAAGATAAGTTATTAGCTTGATTGCATTTAGCATTTTTTCATGTGCTTTGCTCATTTTTATGGTCATCCGCATACATTTGTGGCGTTTATTTTGCTCGTCACCCCTTATTGGAAATGCTTTGATTGTGTTAACCAGGGATAAGATGGGAACCCACAGCAAGTTGAACAACTTAGTTTGAATTTAAACCACCAATGAGGTCTACTCATATATTGTGTTGAATCTACCGACATATCATATAATGGACTAGCAACCTCTAGGTCTACTTTCTCTATGTTACATCAGTAGCATACTAGTTTTACTATCATTTTTCCTTTTATTTTGCTTAGACTCTCAGACTTATACTTTGAATTTTGCATCTTAATCATTTAAATTCTTTTGAAGTCCCAAACAATGTGTTCCCTGTGTACTATCATTTCCATAGACTTTGAATCAGACTTACAGATTTGATTTCATTTCTTTTAGCTAAGCTGCCCTCCTCTCTCGTTTTTTTAAGTAAATAAATAAATAAATATTGCACTAATTTAAATATTAAATTAAACTATTCTCCCCTAAAATACCAAAACTGAAAATCTATTTGCTTTTTTGTATTTTAATAGACAAAAAAATAAAATAAAATAAAAGAAACTAAAAAACTTGTCGGACTACGCACTTTCTTCTTCTAAAATCACATCACTTTTTTTTTCACGCCATTAACCTCTAAAAGATATAAAAACCTATATTTATTAAATGCTTTTGTGTAGAGGTCGGCGCGTTGAAAATCCGTATTAATTTTAACAACATCGATTAATTCCTTTTCAAAACAGTCATGTATAAAGTGATATTTAATACCAATGTGTTTAGTTTTAGGGTGTTGGACCGGATTTTTGGTGACGGCAATAGCAGCAGAATTATCAACAAAAATAGGGGTGTTAGAAAATTGCAAACCGTAGTCGTGCATTTTATGTTGAATCCAAATGATTTGCGAACAGCTACTTGCAGCAACAACATATTCAGCTTCACAAGTTGACAGGACAACTGATGTCTGCTTCTTACACTATTAGGTGACTAACCGTCTACCAAAGAACTAACATCCCGTAGATGTTGACTTGTAATTCATCTTGCAAACACCATAGTCCAAGTCACTATACATTGTAAGCTCAAAGTCATCATCATGAGGATACCACAACCCGAGTGTTGGAGTACCCTTCAAATATCGAAAAATACGTTTAACTCCGATGAGATAATTTACTTTCGGTTTGGCCTGATATCTTGAACAAAGACACGTGGTGTACATAATATCAGGACAAGAGGTTGTGAGATACATTAGGGATCCAATCATTCCTCTGTACATGGTAGCATCAACCAGATCACTATTTTCGTTGGGTGTCACGTCATGGTTCGTGGCAAGTGGAGTTCAAGCAACTGAAGCATTCTCCATGTCGAACCGACTTAGAATATCACCTACATATTTGGACTGATGCAGGAAGATTCCTTTTGGTGTATGATCCACCAGTAAGCCGAGAAAGAACTTCATCTCCCCCATTGCACTCATCTCAAACTTTGCTTTCATTACAGATTCAAATTCTTTACATAATTCTTCATTCTTGGAACCGAAGATTATGTCGTCCACATATATTTGTACCAACAGTAAATCACCTTCTTTTTCTTTGATGAATAGCGTACAATCAATCACCCCTCTGCGAAAGCCAAGTTTTACCAGATGAGTTGAGAGTTTCTCATACCAGGCTCTAGGGGCGTGATGGAGCCCGTAAAGAGCCTTGTCCAGTTTGTAAACTCTATCTTGATGATATGGATCCTCAAATCCTTTGGGTTAACTGACGTAGCTTGTCTCACGGATTTCACCATGAAGGAATGCACTTTTTATATCTAGTTGATAGACTTTAATCTTCATGTAGGATGCATAGGCCAGAAAGATACGGATTGCTTCCATCCGAACCACAGGTGCAAACACTTCATTGTAGTCAATGCCTTTGACTTGTCTAATCCCTTGAACCACAAGTCGAGCCTTGTTTCTGATAATGACCCCTTGGTCATCTTTCTTACACTTCATGACCCATTTAGTGCCAATCACCTTAGCACCTTTTAGTCTGTCCACAAGGGTCCATACTCCTAACTTCTTGAACTGTAGGAGTTATTCTTGCATAGCATTGACCCATGCCTTATCGTTTAAGGCTTCACTTACATATTTTGGCTCAAATTGAAAACAAAAAACATAGATAAGCACCATCATGAAGAAAGCCTTTTTCCATGACTGAGGCATAATCAGCTGAGTATAGCTGATTTCGTGTCTGCACTCCCGATGCTACATCCCCAATGACGTTGTCCAGAGGATGATGCACATTAATGTGAGATTTGGGAGTGGTGGGAACAACTACTTCCTGATCCAGATTTTGAATTCTTGTTTCAGTGTGAGTAGTTGTTGGAGTATGAGGTTCAGATTTGTTAGAGGCATCAATATGTGATGCTTGTGTACTTCCATTAGCAGGAACCTGTTCCTCCTAGTCCACATTTTCAGTCTCCACTGCTTCATGATCAGAGGAGGAGTCTCTTACATCAAGTGCTCCCCCTGACGGATTAGAAGAATCGTCTAGTGGAACCGATGCTATCGAGCCTTGTGGCGGAGTGTTCACAACATCGTACATCATTTTTGTTGATAACTCATCATCAGGAAGAGAGGAAGGTTGGTTGAAGGACTTAAAATATCCATCATAATCGAAAAAGAAAGAAGGTCCTTTTCCAGCAGGAGGGTGGTGTATCTTTGAACATCGATATTGCACCACACTTCTACCTGACCAGTTGAGTTGTTATAAACTAGCTTGTCTGGTATACTGTATCCGAGAAAGATACCTTCTTCAGTCTTCTCACTAAACTTCCCAGTCTGTTCCGTTACAGAACGCCTCCATCCACTGA
This sequence comes from Flaveria bidentis, assembly GCA_018326385.1. Classification (NCBI taxonomy): domain Eukaryota; kingdom Viridiplantae; phylum Streptophyta; class Magnoliopsida; order Asterales; family Asteraceae; genus Flaveria; species Flaveria bidentis. The sequence goes on along the minus strand of BJCM01206704.1, from coordinate 8,914 downwards.
TTCTTGAACTCTGTTCCATTGTCTGATCGAATCTGCCTTACTTTCAACTTATAGAGTGATTCGAATGTAATTACTAGATGTTTGAATTATTCAAATGTCTCTAATTTGGATTTCAGAAACATCACCCAAGAGAATCTTGAGTAATCATCAGTTACTACATAATAGTATAGATCTCCAGCAATGCTTTTTGTGCTGACTTGGCCAAACAGATCCATGTGTAGAAGCTCGAGAGGTAAATCAGTTGAATTAACTTTCTTTGCCTTGTGAGACTTCTTGGTCTGTTTCCCTTTCTTACATGCTACGCAAAAATCCAGAAGCTGGAAGTTCTTGATAGTTACTCCATTTACTAAATCATTCTGTATCAGATGATTCATCTTCCTGGGATTAATGTGTCCTATTCTCTTATGCCAGGAGATTGAGTCCCTCTCTGTTGCTTTTGAGAAGAAGCATTAGATGGTGTTCTCCGTTATGGAGGCCTTTGATAGATCCAAAACATACAGATCATTGTATCTTGAAGCTGACATTAAGACTTTTTCTTCCAGGATAACATAATCCTTCTTCAACATGTAGCACTTGTTGTTGTCAAATACAACTTTGAATCCTTTATCACAGATCTGAGAAACAGAAAGTAAGTTGTTTTGTAGTTGTTGAACATAGTTGACCTTGTCAAACTTAACTTTCTCGTTTCCTAGATGTACCCTCCTTTATTCCTAGCAAATGATACTTGTCCCTCTTTAATTTGTTTGATGTTGAAAAGGAGCAATGAGTTCCCAGTCATGTGCCTAGACACTCCACTATCAATAATCCAGGTATTTGTGATAGCACTGTAGCGAACACCCTGCACATTCAAAGGAATTGATCAGTTCAGGTTAGGGATGCAAGCCTTAACTGGCTTGGGTGACCCAGAGGAATCACACATCATGAAGTCAACCCACTATCCCTCAAAGGTTGAGGGCATATCGTTCTTCTACTTGTTCTCATTATCAGACAAATTACTTGATTTTTCTTTCCATAAACCAGTTTTGTGTAAGGCATGTTTGTGATAAACAGACGAGTGGCTTATAGTTTGAAATTTAGGCTCACTAATACTCTTCTGTGGAGTAATAGATCTCCTTTTAGTAAAACTTTATTTTGTATCATAAAGTTCAATTTTCTTTTTAGGAGTCTGATAATAAGCACAATTGGAAGCAATATGTCTTCTTTTTCCACAACTGTAGCATGATCTCCCTTCTACAAATTGTGGAAAATGTTTATTTGGGTTTGAGTTGGGTATCGGTGTGAGATGTGCCTGGTTGGGTTGTGTCAATTCTCTTTTTGATGTTTCAGCTACTTTAACAAAATTATTTGTTTTAACGTTTTGAACATCTTTACCTTTCATTTTATTTGGACTTTGACGTGTAACACGTGTTTGGTTAACTGGTTTAGTTATTTTGGGTTCAGAAGTAGACATGTTTGAACCTGACTTTACCTTTACTTTTTCAAATTTTTCATCCAAATTTTCAGTAGGCATTTTTCCTTATGATTTCAACGTAGACTTTCTTCTTGTCGGACGAAGAACTTTCTTCTTCTAGAATCACGTCATTTTTCTTTTTTACACCATTGACCTCTAAAAGATATAAAAACCTAGGTTTGTCAAATGCTTTTGTGTAGAGGTCGGCGCATTGAATATCCGTATTAATTTTAACAACATCGATTAATTGTTTTTCAAAACAGTCATGTATAAAGTGATATTTAATACCGATGTGTTTTGTGTTTAGGTGTTGGACCGGATTTTTAGTGACAACAATTGCAGCAAAATTATCAACAAAAATAGGTGTGTTAGAAAATTGCAAACCGTAGTCGCGCATTTGCTGTTGAATCCAAATGATTTGTGAACATCAACTTGCAGCAGCAACATATTCAGCTTCACATGTTGACAGAGCAACTGATGTCTACTTCTTACACTGTCAGGTGGCTAACCGTCTACCAAAGAACCTACATCCCGCTGACGTTGACTTGTAATTCATCTTGCCACCACCATAGTCCAAGTCATTATACGTTGTAAGCTCAAAGTCATCATCATGAGGATACCACAACCCAAGTGTTGGAGTACCCTTCAGATAATGAAAGATCCTTTTAACTCCGATGAGATGATTTACTTTTGGTTTGGCCTGATATCTTGAACAAAGACACGTGGCGTACATAATATCAGGACGGGAGGCTGTGAGGTACATTAGGGATCTGATTATTCCTCTGTACATGGTGGAATCAACCAGATCACCATTTTCATTGGCTGCCACGTCATGGTTCGTGGTAAGTGGAGTTCCAGCAGTCGAAGCATTCTCCATCTCGAATCGACTGAGGATATCTCCTACATATTTGGACTGATGCAGGAAGATTCCTTTTGGTGTCTGATCCTCCTGTAATCCAAGAAAAAACTTCATCTCCCCCATGGCACTCATCTCAAACTCAGCTTTCATTACAGATTCAAATTCTTTACATAATTCTTCATTTTTGGAACCAAAGATTATGTCATCTACATATATCTGTACTAATAGTAAATCACCATCCTTTTATTTGATGAATAAGGAGTAGTCAATAACCCCTCTACAAAAAACATGTTTCACTAGATGAGTTGAGAGTTTTTCATACCTGGCTCTAGGGGCTTGATGGAGCCCGTAAAGAGCCTTGTCCAATTTGTACACTTTGTCCCAATGATAAGGATCCTCAAATCCTTCGGGTTAACTAACGTAGACTGTTTCACGAATTTCACCATGAAGGAATGCACTTTTCATATCTAGTTGATAAACTTTAATCTTCATGTCGGATGCATAGGTTAGAAAGATACGAATTGCTTCCATCCGTGACACAGGTGCAAACACTTCATTATAGTCAATGCCTTCTACTTGTCTAAACCCTTGAAATACAAGCCGAGCCTTATTTCTAATTATTACCCCTTGATCATATTTCTTACACTTCAATACCCATTTAGTGTCAATCACCTTAGCACCTTTTGGTTTGTCCACAAGGGTCCATACTCCTAACTTCTTGAATTGTAGGAGTTCTTCTTGCATAGCACTAACCCATGCCTCATTGTTTAAGGCTTCACTTACATATTTTGGCTCAAGTTGAGACACAAAACATCGATAAGCACCATCGTGAAGATATCCTTTTTCCATGACTGAGGCATAATCAGTTGAGTATAGCTGATTTCGTGTCTACACTCCCGATAGAACATCCCCAATGATGTTTTCTAGGGGATGATGCACATTAATTCGTGATCTTGGAGTGCTGGGAACAACTACTTCATGATACAGATTTTGAATCGAAGGTTCAGTATCTGTAGCTATTGGAGTATGAGGTTCAGAAGTGTTAGAGGCATCAAGATCTGATGCTAGTGTACTTTCATTTGTGGGAACCTGGTCCTCCTGGTACACATTTGCAGTCTCAACTGCTTCATCATTAGAGGATGAGTCACTTACTTCAAGCTCTCCCCCTGAATGACCAGAAGAATTGTCTAGTGGGACCGATGTTGTCGAGTCTTGGGGAGGAGTGTTCAGAACATCGTACATCATTGTAGTCGATAACCCATCATCCGGAATAGAGGTAGTAGGTTGAAGGATTTAAGAAATCCATCATAGTCGAAGAAGAAGGAAGGTCCTTTTCCAATAGGGGGTGGTGTATCTTTGAACATCAATATTGCACCACACATCTACCTGACCCGTTGAGTTATAATAAACTCTCTTGTCTGGTATATTGTATCCAAGAAAGATTCCTTTTTCAGCCTTCTCATTAAACTTCCCAGTCTGAGTTTTCTTCAACAATATGCATGGTGCACCAAATGGTTCGAGATACTCCAAGTTTGGTTTACGTCACTGGAGCAATTCATAACATGTTTTATTGTGACGTTTGAACACCATGACTCGATTGAGAGTGTAGCATGCATTAGCCACTTCCTTGTTCCAAAATTGAATAGGCAGTTTAGAGTCGGCTAACATTGTTCTTGATGTCTCTATCAAGCTACGATTCTTCCTTTCAGGAACCCCATTCATCTGTGGAGTGTAGGTAGACAAAAATTGATGTACAATTCCTTTCTCTCTACAGAACGCCTCCATCCACTGATTCTTGAACTTTGTTTCGTTGTCTGATCGAATCTGCCTTACTTTCAGCTTGTAAAGTGATTCGAAAGTAGTTACTAGATGTTAGAATGATTCAAAAGTCTCTTATTTGGATTTCAGAAACATCATCCAAGAGAATCTTGAGTAATCATCCGTTACTACATAGCAGTACAGATCTCCAGCAATGCTCTTTGTGTTGACTAGGCCAAACAGATCCATGTGTAGAAGCTCGAGAGGAATATCAATAGAGTTAACTTTCTTTTCCCTATGAGACTTTTTGGTCTATTTTCCTTTGACAAGAAGCATTGCATAGTGAGTTCTGTTGTGGAGGCTTTATATATATCCAAGACATACAGATCATTATATCTTGAAGTTGATATTAGAACATTATCCTCCTGGATAAAAAAATCCTTCTTCAACATGTAGCACTTCTTGTTGTCAAACACAACTTTAAATCCTTTATCACAGATCTGGGAGACAGAAAGCAAGTTGTTCTGTAGTTGTTGAACGTAGTTGACCTTTTCAAACTTCACTTTCTCGTTTCCCACTTTGCCTTGAGATGTGATGTAACCTCCTTTATTCCCAGCAAATGATACATGTCCCCCTTTAATTTGTTTGACGTTAAAAAGGAGAGACGAATTCCCAGTTATGTGCCTGGACGCCCCACTATCAACAATCCAGGTATTTATGATAGCACTGTAGCGGACACCCTACACATTCAAAGGAATTGATCAGTTTAGGTTTGGGACCCAAGCCTTAACTGGCTTGGGTGACCCAGAGGAATCATACATCAGAGGATAATGGCACATTGTTCTTCTTCTGGTTCTCATTATCAGATAAATTACTTGATTTTTGTTTCCATAAACCAATTTTGTGTAAAGCTTGTTTGTGATAAACAAACGACTGGCTTATAGTTTGAACTTTAGGTTCACTAATACTCTTAGGTGGAGTATTAGATCTTTTTAGAGAAAAACTTGGTTTTGCATCATAAAGTTCAATTTTCTTTTTGGGCGTCTGATAATAAGGACAATTAGGAGAGATATGTCCTCATTTTCCACAACTATAGCATGATCTCCCTTCTACAGGTTGCGGAAAATTTTTATGTGGGGTTGAGTTTGTTACAGGTGTGAGATGTGTCTAGTTGGGTTTTGTCACTTCTCTTTTAGATGTTATGGCTTCTTTAACAAAATTAATTAACATTTTTAACATCTTTAACCTTTAGTTAATTTGGACTTTGATGAGTAACACGTTGTTGGTTAAGTGACAGTCATTTTGGGTTCAGATGTAGACGTGTGTGAACCTAACCTTAAATTAACCTTTTCAATTTGATCATCCAAATACTCAATAGGCATTTTTTCTTTTGGTTTCAAAGTAGACTCCTTCTGTTGAGTACTATTCTTCATAGGTTTTCCCGTAGAATCGGGATCACTAACCAGAGGAGTGGACACCACATGATCCTTAACTGGGTTGTTATTTATTGGTCTACTTTTAGTATTCAGAAGGATTGCATGTGGTGGTGGAACTACTTTTTAACCCAAACCATCCCCATTATTTCGTTCATTCACTAAGTTATGAACTATGTGTGAAGAACTAGCCAAACTATGCAGTTTTTGTTTTAAAAAATCAACTTCGACTTCTAAAATTGCTTTTTCTTTTTTCGTTTCTTCCAAAAAATTTAAATAAAACTTTATGTCATTTGCTTGATTTAAAGCAACAAACTCAATTTCCCTTAGTTGTTTTCCCAAAAGTTCTATTTTTTCTTTGTAACTGCGCTCATTTTGTTTTAAAATACGATTGGCCTCAGTGTAGAGTTGTAAATCGTTTACTAAATTATCATTGTGTTCTAATAACCTTGAAAATTTTAGATCAATGTTATTTCTAAATTTGTCACATTCTGAACAAGCATGTTTATCAAATAATTGGTCATTAGAACTTACATGTGAGGAATGAGATGAGTCAGCCATCAAAGCCATATCAGACTCTTCAGTGACTATAGATTTTGAGTTTGTTGCTCTGAGCTCTTCCTTAACCAAAAGATTTACCACATTCACAGCTTCTTCGGTATCTGACATCACTTGCTCAGCTATGATCTCACCTTCGCTAGCAGAACCATCATCTAATGCCTCGACAAAGGCAATATTTGATTCACCCAGAGACACAAAGCGGAAGGACCAGTCTTGCCCTTCATCACCTTGAGCAGTCAGGGCCTTTGTCTTTTTACTTGAAGAAGTAATTCCTATCATGTCTTTGTCTTGATAGTTGAAGGTAGGAAATGGGTTTCCATTACTAGTTTTCTTGGGCTTTACACATTCACGTTTAAAGTGCCCCTTTTCACCACAGTTGAATCATGTGACTTTGGTTTTGTCAAAACCAAAAGTTGTATCTTTAGTGGCAACTAGATTCTACCCTGTCTTTTTGACATACTTCTTTGCTCTTCTGGCAGCACTAGCCAAGGCCCACATTATGTCCATTCTTTCTAGCTTTTTTTCATCAACTTGCTCATAATCCTCATCTGCAAGATGACAATTTCCAATCTTTCCGGCAACTAAACCATCATAAGATTGCACAACCGCCGCTAGAAGATCCATGTGCTCTTTGGCAACTTCCACTGTGACATTACCAAGATTCTCGGTCTTCAAATTTGTTGTAATTTGCTTCAGGAACTATATATTGGGTTCCAGATGACCCTGACGTTTCGTTTCCTGAGGCACTATTCTGGGAAGGAGCAGAAGAACTAGACACGAATGTTGTGTGTAATTTTGCTCCTAAAATAGCTAGAGTTGGAACTGAGTTGTAAAGTGAAGGATTTTGAACATAAGATCCTTTCTTTGACTAGTATGTCATTCTCAGTTCTTCTTCTCTTAACTTCAAGATGAAATAATTTATGTATAATGTCATAAGAATGTTGTTTTGTCTCAGATTAGACATAAATGAATCCCATTTATCAGGCAGACCATCATCAAAGCTTGAAACTTTATCTTCCATAGATGTTGTTACACCATGAGTGTGCAACTCACTCATCAGATGATAGAATCTGTTAATAATGTCATCCAAGCTCTCATTCCCAATCGAGGAGAAATTATCAAATTCCTTTTTGAGAGCTTTAGCCTTCAGTGCTTTAAGAGTTGCGTTTCCATCATATCTCTTCTCTAATGCTTCCCGTAACTTTTTCGCCTGCTTGTTCTTAGAGAACTGATGAAAGATGTCCTTCGGTATCGATTGAGTCAACAAGGCATAAACTTTCTTTTCAGCATTGAATAGAATCTTCTATGCTTCACTCATTCCCCCCAAGGTTAACTTGACTCCATTAGCACTGACTGGTACCATATAACCAGTCTCAATGGATGTCCATACATTTGGGTCAACTCCATTTAAATAGAATTCAAACCACTAGTTCCACTGCGGATAATCATCTAACGTTATCAACTTTGGCGGTTTATTATGATTTTCAATCTCATTCTCCAGAAGCAGAAGGTTCTGGATGCGAGAGTCCTTTCCGGTAGTAAAGGCAGCAAATTGATCTTCCATTGCTTTAAACTTTGTACTTTTAGAATAGGACAGTTTCACTTGTGCGAATGAAATATGAGTATGGGTCACTCGTGCGAATGAATGATGTGAATTAATTCAATCGTGTAATTGGATTTAGTCGTGCGTATGAACAAGATGATTGGAATCAAGCGAGTGGATTTGTTCAATCATACGAATGGAGCATACGATTGAGTTCATTCGTGCGAATGGAGTATACGATTGAGTTCAATCGTACGAATGGACCAATCATGTGACTGAAGGTTGCTGTTTTTCAAAAATCTAATATTTTGACACTTTGACACAAAATACGAGTTTTCCAGGAACCCTAATCTACCGTATGTTGAAAAACTACAACTTTAATGCATGCAAACATCAAAAACATATTTAGAACCAAAACGATGACTCTTTTGAAATAAAACGTAGGTTTTAACACCAAAACTAATCGAATCCACACAAAATCAAGAGCCAAAGCTCTGATACCACTTGTCAGGATCGTGTACGTATAGAATACTAACAGAGTTTGCGTGAAACCAGATCAAATAGTGCGGAATCCTATTTGATTGGCGATCCTATCAGTGACAACGATAACCTGATCGATATAAGAATGAACTAAACGTTAAGAATGAGTAGGAATCGATCAAGAACAAACTTTGAAGTTGGATTGGTTGTCTTGGATGTTCTTGACAGCTAGGGTTTATGATTATTCGTAATCTCTCAAAGAGATTTTTCAAGTGTTATATTTTTCCACGAATTAAGTGGTATTTATAAGTTTGTAGTTTCCATTCGTATGATTGAACCATTAGCATGGTTCAGTCATTTGACTAAATCATGAGATTGAGTTATACGCACGACTGAAGGTTCAGTCGTGCGACTGAGTCAATCTTATGTCTCAATCACACGACTGATCCAGTCTCCTGTTTTAGTCGTGCGACTGGTCCATAAGCATGATGTATTCATGCGTATGGTCCATAAGTATGGTCCCAGAGAAGCCAACAGTGGGCTTTCTCAATATTTTAAAGATTTTGGGCTTCATCTGTCCTAATTTTAGAATATTACATGTTTCCTTTAACGGTGAGCCCAGTTCATAGTTCAGAATGTATTGAACATATGGAAACATGTAGTATTCTAAGGAGTCCAAGTTTGCAAGCAAATTTGTATAAACAAACTAAGAGTACCTAAACTTGACTCCCTGAACCATCCCATGGACAATAAAGGAGAGTTCTTCAGGAATCTGGTCCCATCCACCATGCTTGTTTGACAAGTTGTGGATAACCACATGGAGCAGGAAT
>BJCM01206701.1:0-12522 GCA_018326385.1 Flaveria bidentis | reverse complement strand
AACACATTCTTGAACCTTTAATGATTCAGAACATGTCTAACAACTGTAAGCCTATATAGCATGTTCATATATGCGTGTACCAATACATAGTATCAATAGATATAACATTAAACAATCAACAAACATTCACAGAAGAGTTTTTCATTTCATAGATTCAACATTACATATGTGTTACAAGATGAAAGTCTATTACATTTAAGATCACTAGACTAGAACTAGAGACATGTGTACCAACAGAGGAGTAGGGGAATAAGAGGGGAGGGCAGCCCACACCCTCCCCCACACTTGTAAAATCTGCCAAAAAGGAGATGAGAGGGAGAAAAAGGGTCTCAAGCTTGATTCTTGTGGATTCAAGCGTTAAAGTTGAAGTGTAGCGGGTTGAATCGAAGCTCTACTCGACGGTGTTGTTTGTGTGAGTTCTAGGACCCCTCTTTTACACACTTTTGGATGATTTTGGGGTTGCAACACATCTGAAACCCATTTTTAAAGTGTTGGGTGTCGAACCCGTATGTGTGTATGTGCGTGTTTATGCGTTTGAATCGGGTGGGACATGATTTCGGGGTTGGGTGTGCTTGAATGGTGTTGTTGTATGTGTTTCTAAGGTTTAGGATGGTTGATTTGGGCTTAGAACGAGTTTGGAAGGGTTTGGAGGCTGAAAAGTGTAGATTGGGTTCGGGATGAATTGCATTCTACATCAACTAGGGGTAGGTGACCGAATGGAGGGCATACCGCCGAAAGGGGTGCGACTGAGGTTCATTTACATGTGAGTCATGCGACTGGAGTCCATTCGCTGGTGAGTCGTACGACTGAGGGTCATTCCCATGAGGAGTAATGCAACTGAGGGTCCATTAGTCTAGGTGTTCATCCGCATAGTTCCATTCGCAATGGTGTTCATCCGCATTAGTTCCATTCACACGGGTGTCCATCCGCATTAGTGTTCATCCTCATTAAGCCCATTCGCATTGGGTCCATTCGCATGGGACTCATCCGCATTGTGTTCATCCATATTGGGTCCATTCGCATGGGGCCCATTTGCCTAGTGTTCATCCACATTGTGCTAGTCGCTTGAGAGGCCATGCGACTGAAGGGTGCCCGTACGCCCAAGTAAGGCTTGTGCACCCGAGGGAACATAGTTTATTTGCTTGCTTTCGGGGGAAAGTGCATATGTAAGTTTTGACGTGTAAGGTTCCCGGGGGTTCACATAGATGACTTTTGTAAGTTTTGATGTGGAAGGTTCCCAGGGGTTCACATAGATGACTTTTGTGGCCTTAGAGGTTATTTTGGGCATGGATGATGATGACGTATGATGATGTATAATGTACGTTTATGCATGATGTATGTGTTATGTATGTATGATGCCCGGTATGTTGATGTTGACTGTGTATGTTACGTTCCTTGCTTTGTATGATTATTTTCCCTTGGCTTTACGTGGAATGTTATTGAATGAAATGGAAGTATTATTTAACGTAAAGTGGAAGATAACGCAAAGAGGAACGTAAAGAAAGAATGCATGCATTAATTAATGAATGAATGTAAGAAAGGCTTGCAAGCAAATGTATGGAGGTCACACCCAATGAAGGGTGTTAGCTCAACTGTGTATGGGTTAGCTAACCAAGAAGGATGCACACAGGGGTCCAATCTTTGTGATTGAACATATGTATAGGATCTTTGCCGCTTGCCCTAGGTGCTGGAGTCAACTTCGTGCACAATGTTCGAGGTCTATGAAAGACCTTAGGCCTAGTAACCAGCTTCGTGCACAATGTTCGGGGTATAGCATATGATATTGATCCAGAATGAAAGAGAAAATATAAGTGACTAATGTACATGCCCTAGGTACTGGAGTCAACTCCGTACCCAATGTTCGAGGTCTATGAAAGACCTCAGGCACAGTTACCAGCTTCGTGCACAATGTTCGGGGTAATTTACATGTCATCGAAAGAAATGAACGTATGAATGAAAGTAAGAAGTATGAATGAATGTGAATGAAAGTGACGAATGTGAATGATAATGACATACCGTGAATGAACAAAAGTTAATGAACGATTAATGAAGATAATAATGATATTATCTATGTGCACGTATGATGTATGACCGCATGAAAGTAAAGTACGGTTTTAACGAAAGATAAAGTATTGTTTTATTATAAGACTAGAACTCACTCAACAAAGCTGATTTTTTATGTGTTTCCAGTTGGCAGGTAATGTTGCTGAGGATGGCACGGGGTGGCTACTAAGCTATTTTGGACGACATTCTTTTGATTAATGTTTTTGCATTGTAATGCGAACTAACGATGTTTTTGAAATGAACGCTTGTATTAACTTGCAAAAGCATTTGTAATGATATGAAAAGTTATTGTTATGTTTCCGCTGAAATATTTTATGAATGTTAAATATAAATTTATATGTTTTATGTGCAATGATTTACCAGCTGTAAGCGTCCCGGGAACGGGGCCTTACAAGTTGGTATCAGAGCCAAAGTTTAAGTGAAACGGGTAAAATTTCAAAATAAACCTAAAATTAAACTGAAAATGGGACGAAAACGGAAGGAATGCCAGTCTGAGTAGCTGCGTGCCATCAGGTATTTTCGTAATGTTAACCGGTATTACGTGCGCATGTTATGTGGTTTATGTGTTGTTTGTAGATTTAAATATTGATATAGTCAGGATAGGTAATGCTTGGGGTATGAAGAGTAAAGTAAGTGGCTAATCACAACTGGCCACTGTAATTAGGGACTTACTATAGTTGACATAAACTGAGCGGTTTCCTTGAATGACCGTGTTGGTGTTTGAATCTTTCAGTGTGCGTGTGAATGGCCGGTGGTAGATCTTCAAAAGCTTCACATGGCGGAGGTCGTGGTGCTGAACCACGACCCAATAGGGGAAGAGCCAGAGTTGAAAAGGTGGTTCATGAAGAACCCGAGACCCCTCACCCGGAGGGTGGTGATGAGAGTGCAAACTTAAGGGCCTCGGTGAAAGAGGCTGTGGTTGAAGAGGTGCATTAGGTCATGCAGAAGATTCTACCATCTGTAGTGACTGAAGTGATAAAGGTTGTATAGGAAGGGGAAAGAAAGGAGAGAAATAGGTCCTCGGGAGGACGGGAGCAACCGGATCAGGAAACAGTTCTCTTTGAAGATGAAGAAGATGAAGAAGAGGAAGAAGAAGAGCCTGCGTCGGAGGTGGAACGAGGCTGTAACTATGGGGCGTTTCAATGATGCAAGCCCCCTACTTTTGATGGTAACGACACTGCTGCTGCTGCTCACCGGTGGGTGAGAGAAATAGAAGCTGTCTTGAACATCAGCGAGTGCCGAGAGGATTAGAAGGTAAAGTTTGCTGCCCACTCTTTTATGAACTCGGCTCTGTGTTGGTGGGACAATATAGTCCAAGCCGAGGGTAGTCGGGCAAATAGGAGGATGAGATGGTCGAAGCTGAAGAAGTTGGTGATTGAGGAGTTTTGTCCTCATAGGGAGATGGATAAGGTGGAGAGGGAGTTCCTGTAGTTGGAGGCAGGACGATAACACATCAGCAGTACACCACCAAGTTCAATGAGATGGCACGTCTGGTGTCGGACCAAGTGACGCCTTTGTCACGAAAGATTAAAAGTTACATTCAGGGCTTGCCAGCGGATATTCGCAGGCACATGATCGCCGCCTGGCCGAGCACATTCATGTTGGCGGTAGACTTGGCAGGGAGGTTGTATGATGAGAGAGCCGTGGTGGTGGTGGCTGAAGGTAGCAAGAAGGGTGGTGGTGATCAGAACTTCAATAGGAAGAGGTTTGGTCGGGGTGATGCCTCGACGGGTAACAAGAAGGCACGAGTGGATGATCGCCGTGTAGTCACACCGGGTATGGGATTGAAGAACTGGGGCAAATGTGGGAAGGAGCATAGTGGCGAGTGTAGATGGGGGTTAAACATCTGTTTCAAGTGTGGAAATCCTGATGATATGGCTAGAGATTGTAGGGGTACGAGGTGTTTCAACTGTGGGGAAGTGGTCACATGAGTAAAGACTGTAAGAAGTCGAGGGCTGAGGGTTCTGGAGTGAAGAAAACGGGAAGTGAATGACCGAGGGCGAGCGCCAGGGCATTCAATATGACACAGGAGGAAGCTAGGACGGACCCTGATGTTGTGTCCGGTACGTTTCTAGTGAACCAAACTTTAGCTTCTGTGTTATTTGATTCTGGTGCCAGTAATAGTGTTATCTCTGCTGCTTTCTGTGCTAAGCTGACTTTTAGTAGAAGATGTGTTGATGCGCCCTTTTATGTAGAAACTGCTATAGGTAAGTCTACCAGAATTTCAGAGGTGATAGAGGGTTGTGATGTGGAAGTAGAAGGTCATAAGTTTCCTGTTAGACCATTCATGATGACCTTAGGTAGTTTCGATTTGTTTCTTGGGATGGATTGGTTGGAAGATTATGAGGCAAACATTGGGTGTCTCAAGAAGATGATTCAACTGACAGTGCCGGGCGGGAGTAAGGTGACGGTTTATGGGGATCGGGTCACGACGATCCCGAAAGTAATCTCAATGGCGGTGGTGGGAAAGTGTATAAGACGTGAATGTAGCGCCTACTTGGCTTATGTAAAAGATGTGGATACGCCAACACCACAACTGTCTGATGTACCGATTGTGTGTGACTTTCCAGACATGTTCCCAGAAGACTTACAAGGAGTGCCACCTGACTGAGAGATCGAGTTTCAGATTGATCTGATACCGGGTGCCCAACCTATTGCCAAGGCACCGTATCGGCTGGCTCCGACGAAGATGAAAGAGTTAATGGAGCAGCTGCAAGAGCTGCTTGATAAGGGGTTTATAAGGCCGAGTATCTACCCTTAGGGTGCTCCGGTCTTATTCGTGAAGTTGAAAGACAGTAGTATGAGGATGTGTATTGACTACCGTGAGTTGAATAAGTTGACGGTAAAGAACCGATACCCCTTACCAAGATTTGATGACTTGTTTGATCAGTTTCAAGGTGCCAGTTGGTTTTGAAGGATAGATCTTCGATCTGGCTACCATCAGCTAAAGGTGAAGGAGTAGATTATTCCTAAAACAGCTTTTCGCACGTGTTATGGTCATTACGAGTATCTTGTCATGTCTTTTGGTTTGACCAATGCGCCAGCTGCTTTTATGGATCTGATGAATGGGGTGTGTTAGCCGATGTTGGATAAATCAATGATTGTGTTTATTGATGATATTCTGATTTATTCGAAGAGCGAGATAGAGCATGCCGGTCACATTTGGGAGTTTCTGGAGACGTTGAGAAATAAGAAGTTGTACGCCAAGTTCTACAAGTGCGCGTTCTGGTTGCGCGAGGTTAAATTCTTGGGTCATGTGGTGAATCCTGATGGGATTATAGTGGACCCAACAAAGGTGGAGGCGGTGATGCAATGGAAGTCTCCAAAGATGCCATCCGAGATTTGTAGTTTCTTGGCTTTGGCGGGCTACTACAGAAGATTAATCCATGACTTTTCCAAGATAGCTTCTCCACTAACTAAGTTGACCCGGAAATATGTGAAGTTTGTATGGGGTCAAGCTCAAGAGAAGGCGTTCGAAGAATTGAAGGCAAGATTGACTCAAGCCCATGTTCTGTCATTACCCGATGGAAGTGAAGATCTGGTGGTTTATTCTGATGCTTCCTACTTAGGGTTGGGGTGTGTGTTAATGCAGAGAGGAAAAGTTTTAGCCTATGCATCCCGGGAGTTAAAGGTTCATGAGGTTAATTACCCTACTCGTGACTTGGAGCTAGCATCTGTGGTCTTTTCATTAAAGATTTGGAGGCACTATCTTTACGGGACGAAGTGCACCATATTCACTGACCATAAGAGCTTGAACTACTTCTTTGAGCAAAAGGACCTAAACATGAGATAGAGACGATGGTTGGAGCTTATAAAGGATTATGACTGCGAGATCCATTACCATCTGGGCAAAGCCAACGTGGTGGCGGATGCCCATAGTCGAAAAGAAAAGCCCTAGCCGATTCGGGTGAAAGCATATCAGTTGGTCATGACCTCAGATGTGATGAAGCAAGTCAAGGAGTTACAAGATGAAGCGTTGAAAGAAGATCATCTTAACTCTGAAAGAATGAGAGGTTTGGTCGCAAAATTGGGTGAAAACACGCTTGGTGTTAGAACTCGATTCGGGAGGATTTGGATTCCTTGTTTTGGGGATCTACTGGTGAAGATTTTGGATGAAGCTCATAAGACTCGATACTCCATACATCCCAGTGCTACAAAGATGTACCAAGACATGAAGAAAGATTATTGGTGGCCGGGTATGAAGTGTGATATGGTGAAGTATGTGAGTAAGTGCCTTACTTGCTTACAAGTGAAGGCCGAGCATTAGAAGCCGTATGGGAAGATCCAAACTTTGGATATACCGGAGTGGAAGTGGGAACATATCACCATGGATTTCATTACGAAGTTGCCGCGTACTCCGAAAGGGTATGATGCTATATGGGTGACTGTGGACCGTCTAACGAAGAGTGCTCACTTCTTGCCGACCCGCGAGACATATTCATCTGGGAGGTTGGCGGATCTATTCATCAAGAAGATTGTAACTCGTCATGGTGTGCCGGTGTCTATTGTGTCTGATCGTGACACCCAGTTTACATCTAAATTTTGGAAGAAATTCCACGATACTATGGGGACGAGGTTACACATTAGCACGACTTATCATCCTTAGACAGATGGTCAGTCAGAAAGGACCATTCTAACGTTAGAAGATATGCTTCATGCTTGTGTTATTGATTTTGGAGGAAGTTGGGATGACCACCTACCGTTAGCCAAGTTCTCATATAACAACAGTTATCATGCCAGCATTGGTATGCCCCCTTATGAGATGCTATACGGTAGGAGATGCATAACACTCGTCTGTTGGGGTGATGTTGGTCAGAAAGAGTTAGGGAGCGTCGAGGTAATCGAGGCTACGACTGAGAAGCTTAAAAAGATCAAAGCCTTCATGAAGGCAGCCAAAGATAAACAAAAGTAGTATGCCAATAAACGACGCAGACCGATAGAGTTTAAGGTGGATGACCGGGTTATGTTGAAGGTCTCACCTTGAAGGGTATCATCCGATTCAGAAAGCGGGGCAAGTTGAGCCCAAGGTATATAGGACCTTTCTGAATCATTGCTCGAGTAGGAAAGATGGC
The DNA here is from genome assembly GCA_018326385.1 of Flaveria bidentis. Taxonomy (NCBI): domain Eukaryota; kingdom Viridiplantae; phylum Streptophyta; class Magnoliopsida; order Asterales; family Asteraceae; genus Flaveria; species Flaveria bidentis. The sequence goes on along the minus strand of BJCM01206701.1, from coordinate 5,386 downwards.
CTATAGATTGAAGTTACCAGATGAGTTAAGTGGAATTCACCCGACATTCCATGTATCTCATCTAAGAAAGTGCTTAGTAGACAAGGATATGATTGTACCACTAGAGGATATCGAGGTAGATGAACCGCTCAATTATGTGGAGCAACCTGTAGCAATCTTCGATCGAAAAGAGAAGAGGCTGAGGAATAAAGTGGTTCATCTTGTGCGTGTACAGTGGAAGCACAGGAAAGGATCCGAGTCAACGTGGGAGACTGAATAAGAAATGAGGCAGCATTACCCACATTTGTTCGAGAAATAATAGGTTTCGAGGACGAAACCTAAATAAGGGGGGTGGATTTGTAACGCCCAGATATTTTCTTTGAAGCCAACGAAAGAAGAAAAAGAAGTAAAGTCCAAAGTCGGGGGACCAAACTTGCCAAAACGGATGAAAGATTGGAGGAGTAGGGGAATAATAGGGGAGGGCAACCCACACCCTCCCCCACACTTGTAAAATCTGCCAAAGAGGAGAAGAGAGGGAGAAAAAGGGTCTCAAGCTTGATTCTTGTGGATTCGAGCGTGAAAGTTAAAGTGTAACGGGTTGAATCGAAGCTCTACTGGACAGTGTTGTTTGTGTGAGTTCTAGGACCCCTCTTTTACATACTTTTGAATGATTTTGGGGCTGGAACACTTCTGAAACCAGTTTTCAAAGTGTTGGGTGTTGAACCCGTATGTGTGTATATGCGTGTGTATGTGTTTGAATCGGGTGGGACGTGATTTCGGGCTTGGGTGTGCTTGAATGGTGTTGTGGTATGTGTTTCTAAGGGTTAGGATGGTTGATTTGGGCTTACAACGAGTTTGGAAGGGTTTGGAGGCCGAAAAGTGCAGATTGGGTTCGGGATGAAGTGCATTCTGCATCAGCTAGGGCTAGGTGACCGAATGGAGGCCATACAACCGAAAGGGGTGCGACTGAGGTTCATTCGCATGTGAGTCGTATGACTGGGGGCCATTCGCATGGGGAGTCATGCGACTGAGGGTCCATTCGTCTAGGAGTTCATCCGCATTAGTTCCATTCGCACGGGTGTTCATCCGCATTAGTTCCATTCGCATGGGCGTCCATCCGCATTAGTGTTCATCCGCATTAATTCCCATCTGCATTGGGTCCATTCGCATGGGACTTATCCGTATTGTGTTCATCCACATTGGGTCCATTCGTATGGGCCCATTCGCCTAGCGTTCATCCGCATTGTGCTCAGTTGCCTCAGAGGCTATGGGACTAAAGGGTGCCCGTACGCCCAAGTAGGGCTTGTGCACCCGAGGGAATATAGTTTATTTGCTAGCTTTCGGGGGAAAGTGCAGATGTAAGTTTTGACGTGGAAGGTTCCCGGGGGTTCACATAGATGACTTTTGTGGCCTTAGAGGTTATGTTGGGCATGGATGATGATGACGTATGATGATGTATGATGTACGTTTATGCATGATGTATGTGTTATGTATGTATGATGCTTGGTATGTTGATGTTGAATGTGTATGTTATGTTCCTTGCTTTGTATGATTATTTTCCCTTGGCTTTACATGGAATGTTATTGAATGAAATGGAAGTATTATGTAATGTAAAGTGGAAGATAACGAAAAGAGGAATGTAATGAAAGAATGCATGCATTAATTAATGAATGAATGTAAGAAAGGCTTGCAAGCAAATGTATGGAGGTCACACCCAATGAAGGGTGTTAGTCAACTGTGTGCGGGTTAGCTAACCAAGAAGGATGCACACAGGGGTCCAATCTTTGTGATAGAACATATGTATAGGATCTTTGCCGCTTGCCCTAGGTGCTGGAGTCAGCTTCGTGCACAATGTTAGTGGTCTATGAAAGACCTCAGGCCCAGTAACCAGCTTCGTGCATAATGTTCGAGGTCTAAGAAAGACCTCAGGCCCAGTAACCAGCTTCGTTCATAATGTTCGGGGTATAGCATATGGCATTGATCCGGAATGAAAGAGAAAAGATAAGTGGTAAATTTACTTGCCCTAGGTACTGGAGTCAGCTCCGTGCCCAATGTTCGAGGTCTATGAAAGACCTCAGGCCCGGTTACCCGCTTCGTGCACAATGTTCGGGGTAATGTACATGTCATCAAAAGAAATGAACGTACGAATGAAAGTAAGAAGTATGAATGAATGTGAATGAAAGTAAGAAGTATGAATGAATGTGAATGAAAGTGACGAATGTGAATGATAATGACGTACGGTGAATGAACGATTAATGAAGATAATAATGATATTATCTATGTGCACGTATGATGTATGGTCGCATGAAAGTAATGAACGGTTTTAACGAAAGATAAAGTATTGTTTTATTATAAAACTAGAACTCACTCAGCAACGCTAACTTTTATGTGTTTTCAGTTAACAGGTAATGTTGCTGAGGATGGCACGGGGTGACTACTCAGCTCTTTTGGATGGCATTCTTTTGATTAATGTTTTTGCATTGTAATGCGAACGAACAATGTTTTGGAAATGAACGCTAGTATTAACTTGCAAAAGCATTTGTAATGATATGAAAAATTATTTTTATGTTTCTGTTGCAATATTTTAGTATACTTTATTGCAAAAACATGCTAGCAATGTATAAACTTTAGTATACTTTACTAATGTTAAATTGAGATTTATTTACTATTATGCTATGTATTCAAACTTGTATGCTCACCAACATATTCATATGTTAACCAATATTTTATACATGTTGCAGGAAATGCTTGAAGCTTTATCAAAAAATTCAATTAGGTGGACTTAGAAACACACCAAATCTATTATTTTGTAATGTTTGTTTTAGACTTGTATTTATCAAAATTATTGTATGTTTATTTGAAGCATTATAATATTATGTTGATTAATGGAAATAAAACTTAATATTAATTTATTATCACTCTAATGCTATGATGTCTTTGAGCAATCTATCACTTCTCGCGTTCTAATGTTTCCGTTATCGGTTGGGGTGTAACAGTTGTTTTCTACTATGTCCATGTCATCTCCACATAGTTGTCACCTAGGAATGTGTACATGTCCTTAACACAAGAAATTAAATATTTTTGGTAAAGATCTTTACTTTAAAAATGCTACTTAATAAATGCAAATTTAATACTATATTAATGATAATTCCTTTCTAAAAAAATATTTTATTAAAAATACTTTAGTGAGACTTAATTTTGCTAAAATATAATTTAATTTGTAGCTAATTATTGTTAAAATTATTTTTTTTATATTAAATAAAAAAAATTATGAATATTGATAAATAATAAAATCATTTGTCTCTTTATATCGTTGTTTATAACTTAAATATGTTTGTTATATATAATAAATTTATTAATATGTTATCTATAGCACATGAGTATCTCCAACTAGGCTCCGCCAAAACATGTTTATGTGCACTCACCACAATAAATTTACTATTTTTGATTAAAAAAAATTTACTTCAAAAATATTTTCTTAATAAAACTTATTTAATACTACATTAATCATAATTTCTTTCTAGAGATAAATAAAGATTCATTAAAAATACTTTAAAGAGACTTAATTTTTGTTAAAATACAAGTTAATTTGTTGCTAATAATTGTAAAACTATGAAACTTTAATAAGATATCTATATGATATCTTAATTGAGTAGGATTTAGGTCGCTAACTCAATCGCATCACTAAAATCGGGTGTGACCCCTTCGCCCTATTAATAATCGTCCACCTTGCGAGGAATGTTAGACCCGAAACAAATTCTAACTTATAAGTTTTAACTTTCGGATATTTTTGAATTATTCCAAATTGTTACATATCCTAGTCAATATCATGTTTGTTGTAACTAGCGCCTAACTCTTAGGAACACGATTGTATTTAAACTTGGTATTTAAGTAAATGTAAATTCAGTTCTGGTTATACTTTTATAGTGGGTTTCTGACAAGGTATTCATACCAAATAATAGGATGGTTCTCTTGCACTTTCTTTTTGCCATTAATATCATCTTCTTTGGGTAATGGTCTCTCTCAAACATCCTTAATATCAACAAGATTATGAGATGTTTTTATATAAATTCTAGGCTCAAATTTAATATAGCTAAGAGTAAAGTATGCTGGTGTTAGAGTGAGCTCAAAATAACATGCATGTGCTTTAGAACTAGGCTACCAAAAAGGTTTTGTGCCATTGATTTATCTTAGGCATCCAACCGGTGCAAATGAGAATATAAAAAGACACTAGAGACTAGTGTACCAAGGATTTGAAGCATATTTAACTACTTAGAAGTCAATGACGCTATCCATTGGTATTAGGCCAACCTTAACTATATTGGTCCTTGGTATTTTATATCTATACTTATTTTTTCTATTTCTTGGTGTTGTAAGAATGATTAATGGTCTCAAAAATCAAGGAAATATATTTTAAGAGGAGAAAATAACGAAAAACAAAAGATACATTTGGTCTCATAGACAAAGTTGCAATATTTAAGGCCTTAGTGCCTGTAGGTTCATTATTATTATGTTGCAAACTTTGGTCTCTTGGCAAAGTGGTGATGGAGATCTCAGGTGAAAAAGTGTAATTTAAGGAGAAGATGTTGTATATGTAAGTCATCATCAATCAAAAGTTAAAATTTGGTGTTGTATCCCGATAATGAGAGGTATTTCGAGTTCCTAGAGGTTTATTAACAAACTAGGTACTTACCTATTTGAGCACATTATAAAAATGCAAATATAAAGGCTATGATAGGCAACATGGAAAAATATATGCGGTTATAGATTCATGGTTGTATCGACCAAATGCCCTTTGATAGGAGGTTTCATTCTTATTCACTTTGACAAATATAAAAACATCACAATGGATAAACTGTGGACTAAAAGTGGAAGAGAGCTCTTTTTCTCTTATTATCAAGGTAAGTAAGAGTTGGAAGTAACATTTTCATCAAATAAGATATGTATTATGTATGTAAATAAATAGTCGGGTCAAACCCTATGTATGTGTAAATTTGGGGCAAATAAAGTCTGTATGGGTCAAAAAACACCACTAGGTTGTTTAGAGGCAGTTATTGGCTCCCTACTAACTACGAACATAACTACCTTGTAATCACGACTACCTTTAGTAAAACTCGTGTATTACACAGGTTGAATAAATAAAATATTAATATAATAAAATTTATTAATTATAAAATAATATTTTAAGATATGATATGACTAAAATTACGTATGAGAAATTGACTATAACTAATAAAACAGTGATATCAACTTTTTAAAATTTTATTTTAATTTTTTCCGAAAAAACGTAAACATTTTGTTCTAAAACAAACCGTATAAAAATTTCATTTTAAAAAAATTTCATATTATAACACCTAAATTAATTATTTTGGTTTTAAAAATTTGAAATTTTAAAAATAACAATTTT